>VBVR01002524.1:0-22076 GCA_011638315.1 Tetramorium parvispinum
GTTTATTAACTATCGAGCGAAAGGGATAGTTTCCTGCACATTTTACAAGTGTGTTAAAATGATCTGTAGTATGTTTTTATTGAAATATTTCTTTATTTTACCGTAGTTTGCAACAATTGTCACCGTAACTTAGCCGTCAAATTTCTCGCTTCTGACGTCACGAATCAAGATGGCTGTGCTGGGTACCCAGGAGCCTTAATGCGTATTATTAATCTAAAATTAAAACGTTTCATTTATTTAATAATTATTATACGACATAAACTGTTCATGCATACGCAAGATGCGATAACGTGATATTTCGTTGCGTTAAGGAAGACGATAACAAATTGCGACTATCCGTATTGTTTTCTTCGCAAAAGCAAAGTGCATCAAATTAATTTACTAAATAAATAAACCCAAAATAAATATGAGTTGTACAATTAAGAGATTTCTTGAATATCGTCCAGTGTTTTACCTAAATATGCGGATGTTTGATTTTCTCTTCCTTTCTTGATTGTACGACGATATTCCAGCGTCGTTTATCGTCAGATAGTAGAGTCATTGAAACGTAAGAAAGATTAACAATCTCAAAATATTATATAGAAGGGCTGTTTCGAGTATTATCTTATTTTCATAATCGATAAAAAATGATTCGCGTTTCCATTGATCTAAATAATGTCCCCAGCATTTTTTATTGTCAAAACTTGTGCCAAAAAAATGAGAAAAATTGTAAAACATTATTGTTAAAGAAATATTTCGAAATTTGTTCCGTGTCAAGAAACGTCGACAATCTTTTTCGATGATTTAAATTGCGCAACAATATTCCAACATTGTCGAATGTTTTACGCGCAAAAATTGACACATAATTCTTTGGTAAAATACACATGCACGCCCGCACGCAATAACGAAGCAATATTAAATAATACTTATCCATTTTATTTCATAAAGCAAAAAATATGTACTTTTTTTATTGCGACTTTTATTAATTTATTTTACATGTAGATTCAGTTTTACGCGAATAATCGCAGCGTTCTCCAGGCTGACTCTTAGCGCCAATCGAGATAAAGAGAGAGAGAGGTACCTAGGCAAAAACACAGACGCTTCGTAGACGATTGAAGGATTTAATTAATAAAGTCACGATTAAACACGAAGAAGACACATAAATCGTTAAATCGGTTTTTGTGCGCTTACATTATGGACGTCGGAAACAGAGATAATGCACCGCGTATATCGGCACGTCCGTAATATCCCGAAATGTACAATCTGCCCCTCTCCGTTCCGTCTACTTTATAACAATATAAAACAATTATTTACATCGACGAGGATTCGAGAACTATGAAAATGTTCAAGAAACTTAGACGCTAGATGGAAATATTCTTCTGTGAGTGTTGTGTGGTATGTACGTGTGAATGAACGTGTTCATCTGTTTTTTTTTTTTCTTTATACCCAAGCTGCACTTTTTCCTATCGAAATATATCGTTACATGCCGAACAGAAATCGTACATGAATAATACGAAGCGCCTCGAGATGGGATCTCTGCGCTTGGAAATTGAAACTACAGAATTTAACTGGGCTGGATTTTATAGCTGTTTTCTAAATCAAGATAGACAAAAATAGTAGAGGCGAATCTTTCATTGTTTAGTATGTTCTATTTAGTACAATCCATTTTGGGATTAATATATATTTTTAATATACTTATAAAATGCGACCGTATTTCTTTTTTTAGTAGAATACTCATATACTCCTTTAAGCCTAATTCTCGTCATTATTCTGGTTATAAAAATATTAAAGTAAAATAATGGGAGACTTCTTATGAGGATTTTTCAAAAATAACATATTCCAGGAATATTTGCAGGAATTTACTTCAAAATAACTTGAGAGAATTTATTTTAATACCTTTATACGCGAATAATAAGAGTCAATTCGATTCTTTGATTCAAGAAAATATAATTTCATTAAAACAAAATTGTATTTCGAAAAAATATAATCATAAGATAGTAGATTATGCTAAACCGGAAAAGATTTTCCTCTATCACCTTTTTGTATCTCGTCTTAAAAAAGATCTATAATCCAGTAGTTAATAAAATCATCCTTTATATATATCTTTGAATTAAAACATCGTTATAGAATATTATTCGATTATTAGATAAATCCCTTTTTTTTTTTTAATAATTACGCTTTCGAAACACAGACTGATTTTTCGTAACGCGTTGCTATAAATACGCAGGTGAATTGATCGTGTCGTTTTCCGGTTATAGATGACGATCTCGACGAAAGTTTATACAATATGCGAAACGTCCGCCGCGATTGACTAACCGTTAATTAGATTAGGACGAATATCAGTCTGAAAAGGCTCGTTATTAAAAACGCTCAGGCACAGATCTTTCTTGGAAAATCGTAGATTGCCCTTATCTTCCCCGGGAACGTTCGTCAAACTTATCCGCTATTCAAAGATAAAACAACGGGTCAGAAATCAATGGAAAGTTGAGTGAGATTGAATATGCAATCTGGAGCAACGTTTTAATCGCTGTATAATATCTCTCTGATATCTGCGGAAACGTCTCTCTGTATGATATGTAACGAATCATGTGTACAAAGCGGAGAAATATTTCGAAGGCTTTCAATTCACCGGCGCGCGAGTCGATCGATACAAATGTGCAACGACTTGCGAGATGCGACATGGTATAACACACAGCCGACACGCGCGTGGCAAAATAACGTGACGGATTTGGCTTGGTATTTAGTGTGTGTCGAAAGAGCTCTTTTCGTTTTTATTTAAAAAAATCGATGTCTGAGAAATGGTGTTCACAATAATGTAGTACAACAACGTAACGGTATTACATATAGATAATATATATATAATATATATTTATATATATATAATATTATTTATAATAATAGGTAATTTTTCTTTTACCACAGTATAACATGGCTATATACAAATATTACAAATTTTCTTTCATTAAGCCCTCACGGATCGACGCGACCGATCGATCTAGCGCGAGACTAGGCAGCGATGCTTTTTTTCTTTTTCATTCGCTGCTTACTTTATTTTCTTTAATTGCACGTTACAACAGGCTTGCGATCTTATTAATCTTAAGCCAGTCTCTCCTCTCCTCGATGCGATAAAACAGAGGGAGAGAGAGATAGGGAGAGAGAGAGAGAGGAGAGAGAGAGAGAGAAAAAAAAGAAAGAGTGTGTATGTTCTAGGATGCGTGTGATAAGAGGAAAGAGAAATAGGAAAAGCATTTCCTGTTAGAAATTAAAAAAGCTAATCATGAAATTTAGAAACGTATAGGGGACAGAAAGAAATAGAGATTACATTAGAATTCGTTTCGATTGAGGCTTCAACGTGGTTTCGTATAGCAGCAAGTAAGAAAACACATACGAATTTACACGATTATACGTTTCCAGATGTAAAATCTTCCTGAGGATACTTTGGTCGTGCTACGTTGGATCATTTCGCTTCCTACTCTCTTAAAAAGAGATTCGCCTTTAGAAAATTTGTAACGTAATCCGAATTATGTGTAGGTGTGTCTGTGTGTGTACATGTGTAACGCTAAAATAAAATTAAAGTCCATTGCGGTGTTTTACATTCTGTCTTCGAATTTTATCACAAGCTTGTACAAATCGTCAAAGAGAGGCTGGTATTACGATCTGTATTACAGAATTAATAAAATTTTGTAAACGCCTGTGCAACAAGTTAATTTTTCCACAAAACATGTTTCTGAGCATCGCATCTCTCGCTCACGTCAAACGTCAAATTAAAAGGCATATCATTCGTTTTAGTATCGAGGCATCGTTCACTGTTATTTTACAATTTGGTATAAATCATCTTTCGCAAATCACATATTTCAAACGAGATTAATATGTATCGACGATTGGCCAAGAAAAAACAAATGTCAGGATTTATAAGAAAAAATGTACGATATTTGAAAACAATGTTTGTACAACGATAAGAGAGATCGTAATATAAAAATGTGTAAGTTATCTTGTTACAATCTTTGAAGTCGATAACTCGATACTATTACAATTATTCTCTCATACTTTAAGATTAATACGAGATAAAATTAGCGCTGTCAAATTATATCCATTCAACAATCACCTTACAATGTTTTATTCCGATAAAAACGAAACTAATTTAATTAAAGATCTTAAAGATTGATTATATTTGCTTAATTAGTAACACAACGATAGCACAATAATAAATTTTCATTCAATGATTTTTGCCATATATTGCACAAATTACCCGTAATCTTTTGCATTTTGAATATATCGCAAGACAGTAATGTATGCTCCGCAACATTATGCCAGATATGATAACAGAAATAAAATCGGCCTTTCTTTTCCAAAGATCCTAGTTAAAATTCTGTGCTTTTTTTATGTTTCCTTTTGCAAGCCTTTCGGTTTACGGTTAAAATGACAATGACAAATTGACGTTACGATCCTGGTTAACTTGGTTTGGTTAACTTTTTAACTTGGTTGAAATCTTACGTTAAACGACCGACGATCATATACATACGTTTATATTGCACGATTATGAATCGATAGCACGATCTTACAATCTATGACGAATATCTACGCGCTTTTGGCACCTGCTTGCATTTGCATATATGCGGACGAGATTTTGCAAGTAAAAGAGAGAGAGAGAGAGCAAACGGGAAGAGAATTTCATTTACTACGATAAATTTTTGGATATATGTATGTATCAATGATTCAACTCTTGGTCACATTAATCACATTTTTAAATATGTAAAGATTATTGTTAAATTTCTTCCGTTCGAGATGCGCTCTCTACAGGTATTCTCATTGTGTAAAAAAAGCTCCTGTAATTACGAAGTGTGTGCGCCAATCGATAGCGTATGTAACAGCGATAATGTAAAAAGAGAAAAAGGGGGAGAGAGAGAAAGAGAGAGAGAGAGAGAGAGAGAGACATTCTCCGTATTACACTTCGTACACACAAGAGCTCCCCTAGCACCATTCCGTTATATTTATTTATCTTTGCAGACAGAGGATGATCTATATTTATAAAATATGAACGTGATATTAGCGATAGCGATTTCATTGCGATACGTTTTCTGTTCAAATTTCAATCTATTTAAATATAATGTGAAAGGTGTATGTGTGCTGAATTATGCACCGTTAGACTCAGACTACACTATACCATAGATTCTACCGCGCTCTTCGGTATGCCGTAGCCTGATTCCGTAACACTAATCGCCTACATTATGTCTTTAACTAGAACGAAGAATTTGAATGTTATCGAGAAAGATATGGTACGCTACTTACAATGTGTCTAGTTTATAAGGGTCATCTTCTTGATTTCACAGTTATTAACAATTATCTTAACGTCGCATTCGATCAACTATCGAATGCGTATAAAGTATAATGTATTACTTTCAAAAAACAATTGACAACCGCCGAGGGTACACGCATATGACATTTTTCTTCCTCCTCGTTATTTATCACTGCGTTTATTCAGCGACAAGAAAAGCAATTAATAGTTAATGAAGATTGGAAATTATACTTAATCATTCTTTAAAAGAAATGATAAGTCTAGAAATGATTATCAGTAGCAGGATTGCATGTTTGAAACGTAGAAAAGCCCGTGTCCCGAAAAACTCTTGTGCAATCTCTTCGGTGAGATTGCTTTTAAATTTCTTAGATTTATTAATCGTTCAATATCACAGATCCGATTGTATTTTTTTTTTTTGCGATGAATGTCAGTCGAGCCCTAATTTTGTTCAATAATACAATCCTGTGTATTGCCTAAACTAATTCGTAGTAATAACGCGAGAACGCGATATTAAGAGTGAGAGGATAAAATAACGAATTACTTGTATAGATTAGGTATTCCTAACGTATCATAAATGTTTATGATTGTAAGTTGCTCGCAAGGATGTAATGAGGAAAAGGAAACATAAGAATCTAGATCGCTGTTGGCGTGTACCGCCGATAGGCATCTCCCTCCTCTCTCACTTCTATATCTTTATGCGTTTTTAATTACTTCCCGCTGGGGAGCATAATCGTTCGTCTTTTCTAACTTTAAATTGGCCTAAACGGTAGATTACTTCACTATAATTGCATTATGATAAAAGCATGTATATAAATCAGTAAATCTTTTCTTTTGTGCTTCTTAGAGATCATACATGATACAATGTACAAAGTAGTGTAAAATAAAAAAAGGGTTAATAAAGATTTATATATATTACTTAATCGTCAAGTAGCGGTTTATCACGAGCGGGAAACAACTTTCATTGACCACTGACCTGTTTCCAGAAAATATTTCGTAAGATTTCAGACGCAAATACACTATTCATAAAAACAATACAGATCTGACATTATGTATGGGATCATGAGATAAAAAAAAATGCACAGCATTTTAACGAGATAAAAATATTTGCGTATAAATCTATTCAAGTTTATACGCTGTAAATAAAATTTACAAACATTTATACATATTAACGCGCGTTTTTCCCTGCAAATCTGCCAGTGCCCAAGAAGTGGTACCCCAATGTGTCAAAGTGTCTTAAGAATTAATCACGACACCAGGACAGAATTTATTTTATCCTACGCAATAGTCGACACGAGTGTTGGTAAATGAGTAAAATTTCTTCCCTTAAAGTCGATCTAATCTAAAGTGGGCTTCGGCGCTGGAATCCGATATAACCATCGTAGGGTCAGCAAGCATTTGTAGCCCATCCACATCGATCGGATCTAGGCCCTGTCTGAGGGCATCGTCCGATGGGAACATTTCTGGGTCAAAATCACCCATCATTGCAGTCCCGAGGTCTTTCACAAATTCCGGATTCGTGAGATCATCCGCACCAGAAAAATCTGTAATACAGTATTTTTTCCGTTTTATCGAAGCATTGAAAGCATTTTCTTTAACTTTCTATAATTCAGAAAATATAAAATTAAATCTATAAAAAAACTAACATCTATAATTATGTAACATTTTATTAAAAATTCTCTCCATTAATATAGAATTGGATTCATTCCTTAAAGTATTGATATTACAATTAATAAAAATTACTTTAAAATAATTTCATAAATTATGATTTTTATTATAAAATATTATTAAAAATGAAATAACTTATTCAAGATAAATTTATTTGTTTTCTATTATGAGATGTGATAAACACGTCTTGCTAAAGTTTTGCATATTTTAATGTATATCCCACAATAAAGTTCTTATTGTCATAGGCATATAATAATAAAATATTGTATACCGTGCCCACCGGGGCAGTCAGCGTGTTAAAAAAATCTCAAAATACCCCATCCCTGCCGTATATACCTGTGAGAATGATCGTAGGTGTGTTTGGCGTTTGCGGTGTGAGCTGCTGAGTAGCGGTGGTCGTCGTCGTCGCAGGTTGATACGCCATTTGTGGACTCGTGCTAAAATATCCCGTGTCTGCGCTGCCCAAGTCGCCACCGACATTAATCACGTCGTTCTGAGGTACAGACAATAGGTGAAGAATTAAACAGAGATTTAAAAAATATGCAATATAAGCCGCACGCAAAAATAAAGTGTTTTAGGGCCGGTTTTTTCAACTTCTTGGTAAGCTAACGAATAGTTAAATTATACGTCTGTCTTTGTTTTATCTTCAAATTAGACAAGTTCAAACGTATGATTTTAGCTATATAATCCTAGCCAAAAGTTACTTCGATATGAAATTAATAAAATTCTATACTTTTAAGGATTGAAATATGCATTAAACGTGCTCATATCATGTAAATGTCTTGAACAATGTCATGTAATATTTGATATTTGGCATCACAAATATATGATATTTGCCACGTTTCGGCAGTTGATATGTACACTGTAACCTTTTTTTCGACTTTGCATTGTATTTATGTCATATCAACAACTTGGTAATGAGATAGTGAATCGATTTAACCTTTTTTTAGTAACGTCATTCAATGTTTGATTCATTTACAAATAAAGTTTCAGAAAATCGACAATGTTGCTTCTTTATTATTTTATTCATACAAAAAGAATAATGCTGTTTTTCCATAAGAACACACGTAAAAATTAGAAGTACAATAACTCGTGAATCAGTTAGGGAATCGGCTTCATGTTTTAATCACGTGTTTAGATAACAAATGGAAACAATCTATAAAAGTAGTACGATATTTTCAATGTAGAACATCCTTACCTTAACTACACTGTCCGACAAAATTTGACTTCTTTTTGTAACACAAGTGTGAATAGTCATTTTCAACATATTTTTGCCTGCTGAACACAAATTCATTATCCAAATTTGATTATCACGTCACAATTTTGAGAAAAATGACGTCATAGTGATAAAAAATAACGATTTCGAGAGTTTTCATGACATTATAGCGCCGATACTAATTTTTTTTTTTTTCAAATTTTGTTCATTGTCGTATAAACAAAATTTGATAAAAAAATTTGGTCTCGATGCTATAACATCATGAATACTCTCGAAATTGTCATTTTTGGCTATTTTGACGCTATTTTGCTCAAAATTGTGATAGCCAAATTTAGATAACGGATTTGTGTTCAGGAGGCAAAAATACGTTGAAAATAACTATTCATATTCATGTTACAAAAATGCTGTCGGACAGTGCTATTAGTCAGCTTACCAAGAAGTTAGAAAAACCGGCTCTTAATCTAGAATTTCTTTCGTAAAGATATAGTTACAGAAATTTGTAAAGCACCGAGCTTCTCACCTGCGTGTAATTCGTAGTATGATTCGGTGACCCGATAAACGTTCCAATCGTGTTCGGCTGCACCGGCGTGTCCATCTGAAGTAGAGAAAAAAAGAAAGGAAGTCGTAGAGATGAGCCTGGCATCATTGAAAAGCCTCGGAAGGTAGGATTATCGCCGTTGCTCGGTCTAATCCGATCCGTCTTTAAGCGAACACCACGTTGATTCGTCTCGCATGTAACACTCATCTCCAGCCCCAAATGCTTTTTATAGAATGATCCGCGAGGGACACCGTACCGCGAGAGAGAAAACAGGGGAAGAAGAGAGCGTAAAGAGAGAAATAAATACGCTCGAGCCCGTAAAGCTCGTAAAGCTCGTGTCGCTCGGCCGAGGCGATCCGCCCGTTATCTCCTTCGTCTTCGAGAGGAAATCTATCACGACGTCGGTTACCGTTCGATTTCCGGATACTCCGCTTCCCTTAATAGCCGTTGTTAAATGAAATCCGTTTTCGCTTAGTCGGCATCCACCGGGGGGGAAACCGATTGCCTCGTCCTACAGGTCCATTATTTCGCGTACGAGGGCTTCCAGCTGGCCGTATCCATCCCGCCGCTTATTTAACTTATCCCGAAAAAATTCATGACTCTTCGCCCGAACGAAAAAAAAAGACAAAAAATGAGCTATTATCATCGGATCGCTCTTGGACTCTTAGATCGCCGAGGGGCGGCGATATTGAACGGTGATCCGCGTGAACGAGCCTGCTGTTTGGTTCGAACGACGCCTTTTATTTCGTAAAACGTTGTCTTTTCCATTCCACCACTTAGACCGACCGCTCGGCCGCGCACAATATCAAACCGAGCCGCGGTAATGGCTACTTGTGCGTGTAACGAGGGAATAAAAAAAAGGGGGGTATCGTTAAAAGCTCGTCCGCGATAAGGCCGGTCCTGCGGAACACGCACAACAGCACCGGCGTATGTGCATATGTATAAACAGCGGCGTTTCCCCCAGTTTCGCGGAATATTAATCGAGAGTTGCACTACGAATCGGCGATTATTATTAGCCCCCCTGCGCCTCCCGACCCGCCGCCTAAGGGCCGCTATTTTTTACCTCGGTTTTACGGTTTTTAACGGCGCGTTTAAAATTCCCCCCCCCCTCTTCGATCGGGGGATAATGTTTTAAATATCAGCGCACGGAGCGGCATGATATTTCACCACGCGAGCAATATTTTACTTTAATCTACAAATATTTCACCTCCCTCTGGGATCTGATATTTTTTTTTCTTTCCTTCTGCCGCGCGTGCAGGCGAGCTCCATGCACGGGAATACATTTGGCACGTTTATATTATATGCGAGCCTTCGAAAGTATTGTGAAAGATACGGCACTTGTACAAGTTTACAGGTCTCTTTAAACGCGTTAATTAAGTAGTTTGTTAGATACTCTATTAATTATCCGCTTCCTTCTTGAGTTAATGTTGTCATTAAGTAACTCATTAAATGATATTTAATCTACTCTCCTATCGCGAAGGTAATGACGTTTCTGTCGTTTGGTCTTTTTGATAATCACAATACAACACATGTAATGACAAACGTACAAGTAATTCTCAAAATGCTTCTTGCAAGCCTTGCGTATCAGCGAGGCGACAACACAACGTTGAACGTACTCTCAGCACTGAATTTGCAAATAAAAAAGGTTTCAACTAATGGCGATATTTCACCTCTATCTGCGTGGTCCAGGTGCAACCGAGTTCCATCAGCTGCTGCGCAAATTTGGGCCACTCCTGACGAATGCAGGCAACAGATAAACAACAAGACTTAAGACCATAAGTCTAGAGGCAATATAATCAAATATAATTGTACAGCCGTCTCTTTTGTAAATGAGGCTAATTTTCATAAAAATCTACGTCTTTTTTTTCCTTCAATACTTTTGACGCGTTCGTAACTAATTACGCTTTAAAATTTCATAATAGATGCATTGCATTAAATAAAAAAATAAAAAAATATTGAGAATCATAATTTGAAGCCTTTGAAGAACGGAATGTTTGACGATGTAACCGAATAGAATATCAAGTGACTCCGACAGAATAATTCATACGAATCATTCGCTTGGAATAATTCATCGCGTAGCATTAATTATAGCTTTGAAGGTCAAATCGCCTGAAGAGTAATACATATTATATGTATTGAAATTCGCAAAAGCAATCAGCTTGCATGATGAAAAACCATATATGTAGGAAAGCTTGTTATACACTAATGATTAAAATATCTAAATTAGGAATTGAAATTTAAAATTGCGAAGCTAATTAAAGTGTTTAAGTTAAAATACAATCGTTTTGCAATTCTATGCATCTCACTAAAAATATCGTTAATATTCGCGTTTGCCTTCATTTCGCTTTTGACCCTTACTATTCATTAGAGCAGTCCAGCAGTCAAATACTTACCAGTCCCTTCGACATGCATAAAAAAAGATTGAGCGCCAATTAGGATCTGGTATCCCTTAATTAATTATAATTGGAAAATTGATCATAATTTACATAATCGCGACTAATCAGACGATCGAATTCAGACCGAAATCGGAGAGCTATATTTTTTTGCGCCCCGTGTCATTGCGTGAAAATTCAACGCGATAAAAAAAGAATTAATTGCGACGATCTCTCGCGTTTGAAAAAAAAAAATATCAGTTACTTTTATCGGAAATAATGGAAATAAAAACGCGCGAGTATGTTTCCGACGTTACGGTCACGCGCATGTATATTTATTACAAATAAGTCATAGCACGCATATAGACACGCACACACACTCTATCTTTTTCTCTGCGAAAACCCGAATGCAATTATGTGTCGAAATACCGCGTAAAAACATGCAGCACGTGCGTATTACGTTTCCAATCGCGGGCCCCACACGAACCGGAAAGACTCGGCAAGGTTTAACAGGCAGTGCAGATTCGCGGATATTTCGCACGTCAGGGATTCCAGAGCGACCGTGAAGACAGGCTGCGCCTGTCCCATAAGAGATGGAAATGAATATATCGAATATTCCCTTGTGCGAGATAGAGGTTCGATGATAAAAATAAGAATGCCGAACGTACGACTGGACCACTGCCAACGTGTCGATCGAATATTTCCGATAACTCGGGAGACTTTTACTTTTCCCCGTCACCTGAATGAACAGTTCGAGCGGTGCCGATCTTTTAATTTCACGAAACTTTAGAACTACTTATGACTCAACCGGTCTAACGTTGAAATTTAAGAGCTGTTCTTTCTTTTTTCGGAGATGTTTCCGCCCGTGACACACTTTGCGAGCACGCAAACGAAAGGATCGAGTCAGTCCCTTTTCCAGTCATGCTTCAAAAAAAAAAAAAAAAAACGAATGACTCACGTACCATTGTGAACTGTTCGAAATCCTGCTGGAGGGCCGCCGCTTGCGCCTGATTGATGAAATAAGTATTCTGATCGATAGCGTCGGACGTCAGGCTGGGTGGACCCGGATGTCCTGTAGGACTAGGCGGCGCCGATGGATTATTGCTATAACTTAAGGGACTTCCCTGGAAAAAAAAAAAGGAATGCGCGCTACTTTCAGACTCGTTAGTCGCACGAGGCTATTATTACGGACACGAGAGACGGAAACTTTTCTTACGTCGGATGAAAATTATATAAGTCCTTTTGCATTTATTGCTACTGGACGACTATTGGAATGGTGATGAGACTCTACGTAACGTTTATCATGGGAATTATGTTGAAAGTTGATATTGCAGCGAGATAAAAGACTGGTTATTAAACACTCGTTATCTGTCGATATTATAATTTATGATAAGAGATGATCTCACTTGAACGGTTAGACTAGGTGACGATTGCGGCGATGGCCTGTTCACCGACGGCGTGGATCTGTACGATCCCAACGAATTGAGCTGAGATTGTTGATGTTGATGTTGATGCTGTTGCTGCTGCTGTGACGTTTTCTGAATTTTGAGTATCAATAAGATGTAGTAAATGGCAATTAGCAAGAATCACTTATATAATAACAATAAAGCTATATTAATTAATATCTTTTATTCTTCGGACCGACAATCCTTTGAAAAATATACTGAGAAAATAGAGTTACTTTTGGACCCAACCACAATTTTATAACATTTCTAGTAATAAATATGATTAACTTGACTAGATACATCGTTGTGTTAACCACAATTATCGTTAGAAATATTATAAAATTGCGGTTGGGCCAAAAAGTAACTATACTTTTCTTTCATACTGTAAACTCCTATGGATTGCCACTGCTCCTACTCAATATTCGGTTAATTTGACTAAAACAATGAGATAAAATTAGCGACATATTGAGTAAGCCTTGCTCAATATATTGTTAATTTATCTAATTTAACTTCCAAGTTAATCAAAATTTTACCTTCCTTTTAGTCAAAATTAATAAAATAGGAGCAGTGACGACCTACGAAATAGTTAAAAATGTCTCAAATTGAGTATAATTTGACACTACGAGTTTAACAGCGCAACACTTATTTTGCTCATTTAGTACAACTGATTAAAAGTTAAAATAAATATTTTAACTTATTATGCGAAAATCGATGAATGTATTTAAATGCAATTTACGCTTTTATGTACTTATACCGAACAGCATCTGCGCATTACGGTAAGAATTTTCGAAACGTCCGACTTGGTCGGCCGGCATACTAACTGGACTTTGCGGCACAGGACTGTGCGGTTGTTGATAAATGTAATGGCCAGCAGTCGGGCTGTGAGACGTCGCCGTCGGCGCCGGTTGCTGCGGATAGCTCTGAAGATCCTGTTGCGAAGTACTTGTGCTGTTTTCCAGTGCCACACCCTGCTTCATACCCATCGCTATTAACGATCGATCGTCGCTCTGTCGCCTCTTTCGTTTTGCTCTCTCTTTCTCTCTCTCTCCTCTCTCAAACACACATATACACACATATACACACACACACACACACACACACGTACATACATACATACGTACATACGTACATTCTCGCTTTCTCTCTCTCTTCTTTTTCGCGCTTTCGTGTAAACCAAACTCAACTGAACGCTACATAGTCGCAGCAGGCTCGCGTAATCGATCTCTACATCATTGATTACAGCATCGGACTTGCGGAAGCGATTCGCCGCAACAACCGAGTTGCTCCACCGAATTTGCAGCAAACGTCTCGAGCTGGACTTCGAAGGCGTGCGCCGTGCGCTAGATATCTACGAATTACGCTTTTGGCAGTCGAGGGGTAATATCTTGGCACATAGGCTGTTTTCGTGCAACGTGCAGAGACTTCAACCGCGCGCAAGAGAAAGAGAAAGAGAGATAAAATTCCGCGAAGAGTGTTCGCCGATAAGGGAAGTCCCGAGTTAAAAAAAAAGTCAGTCGAAGTCTTCTTCGGAAATCCCCCCTTTTAAACTTTTCCGATTCTCACATTGTGCGATCGCGGGACGTTGATTGCGTTTACGACGCGGAAAATGAGTGACTCGCGGGCTCGTTGAGATCACCTTAGAATTATCATTGCGCAACTCTGACTCTTCCGTGCAATTATCGCGGCGTTACACTGTATCTGAGAATCCTATTTTGTTGTATGAATGAAAAAAGGTGAGCAACCAAATTTTTCAAACAAAATTTTTTGTTTGATTCAACAAAATTGGAATCGCATTTAAATTTTGTTTGAAAGATTTGGTTGCTCACTTTTTGCTCATACAACAAAATAGGATTCTCAGTGTGAGAGAAAAATATAGTTACTTTTGGTCTCAACCACAATTTTATATTTCTAACGATAATTATGGTTAACATAATAATGCATATAGTTAAGTTAATTGAACTTATTGTTAGAAATATTATAAAATTTGGACCAAAAATAACTACACTTTGTAGTTTAAAAATCCCATTTTGTTGTATGAACAAAAAGTGGGTAACCAAATCTTTCAAACAAAATTAAACTGAATTTTTTGTTTGATTCAACAAAATTGGAATCCCATTTTGTTGTATCAAACAAAAAAATTGAGTTAAATTTTGTTTGTAAGATTTGATTGGTCACTTTTTGTTTATACAACAAAATAGGATTCTCAGTGTATTCTTCTCTCATTATCAGTGCACTTCTCGCTTTCGAGCTCCGCCGATCCGACGTTGTTGCGACGAGCCGCGACGTTAAAAACGTCCGTGTTACAACACACTACGTACGCGTTTAACATACACACGTCTCGTTATTGATTTGTATTTTTGAGTCTGTCTGCAAGCTCGGTGCTGTGTAACAAGCAAAACAATAAAAATGCCACGGTGTTAACGGCCCAGTCGCGCGACTAAGAGAGGCAGCGCAACAGAAGCGTATATACCGTATTATTACATACGTCGTGAGAGACTTGGTGTGTCTACTAACCTTACACGTGTGAAGAAACCTAGAGTTAACAGGCACTGATAAATGGGTCTGCAAAATAACAAACACAAACAACCACTACAACAAAGGCGAAATAAAAAATAAATAGAAAAATTAAGAGAGAGAGAGACGGATGCCGATGTATAAAAATGCGCGGCGCGCGCGGCAATTTGCTCCGAATTTCTCCGGCTGTCTCGCTAAAATATACGTCCTGATATTAATGAATGGGGGGAAACGGAAATAACGCCGGTGCCCGGATTTTTCTTTTTCATTAAAAAAAAAAATATATATATACATATATATGTCGCGCCGGCGACGCGCGGCTTTCCTCTCGAGCGATTCGTTTTGCGTTTGCAGTACGGTTTAACGATCAGAATTATCGAGCGGGGACTCGATAAATATTATTAAATTCTATATTAATAATGTCAGGACGCATTTAGGTCACAAGTGCTTTCCATAGTGTGCTGCAAAAGTTTCATTTCGAACTTAACGCTGCATAATTGCGCGCAACATTACATCCCTGTTACGTTAGTGCCGTAGAAGAATTACGCTGAAGAAAAACAGAAGAGTTGGATGTATTCAGTTACGATGGAATCTGTATGTACTCGAACATCGACCAGAGCATGGCCGAGGAGAAAAAAAATGGCCTTTTCGTTAATGATACTCGAAATCCTTTTTTTCCGACTAAAAGCATGGGTGGCGTTCTCCAAGACATTTTGCCGAATCAGCAGTAAAAGCAGTCCAACTACATGCGAAAAGAGTGTTGCTGAAAAAAATTCCTCACGTAACAACGTCAAACGTCGTGCCTCTCTCGCGATAGACAATATTTCTGAAAATTTCTCTTTTTCTCGCCGCGCAATCTGTATCGTTAGCTCTCTGCGCCAAATAAACGATCCGCTTATATCTTTTTCCTGAAAGCAGCTGCAATATTTCAAGATTCTAGCGCTACTTTAATCGAAACGATCTAACATTTAAGAAAAGCACAGAAAAGCACAAAGAGTGTTCCTCTCATGCAACCATTGCAGCCTAATTTACATTCTCCAATAAACAAAGTCGTTTCACGGAACCGAGGTAACGTTCCTCGCAATCGTTTCTTTCAAACTGTATGCGTGTTTGACTTTTAAATTTATTCACATACGTAATTTAGACTTTTCGACTGTACACCCGTATGCACGGGTGTATGTCGCAAGAAATATTCTGCCTATCGCAGATCTAAATATTTACAACCCGCGAGAATGCGCTCCTCCTCGATTCCGCAACCCGCCAAAGTGAAGATGCGAAATATCCGAGCATTCGACATCGTTTCGCGGTGTAAACTTAATTGAATCTCTGCCGTGACCCGAAGGAATTCTCAGAAAAATTGGTTTTAAATAAAAAAAATCCCAAAATAATTTTCAGGTCGATCGCTTTCGGATACTTTGCACGCCTTGCAACATTCTACGGCAGCGGTTTTTAACCGAGATCCACGCTTGAGGTGTTTAAAACAGACTCCTGAGGCTTTCGAGCTCTTTGGCACGATTAAGTAAAAAGAGAAGAAAAAAATTGTTCGGCTTCGTGTCACTCATAATTAAAAATCCGCTGCGCTATAACAGTATAAGGCACAATCTACAGTAATACGGGGCCGCGAGGATATTTACTTGGACGCTTGACGGATCCTGTGAAAAGGAGAGCCTACCAGCTTGTGCCAAGCTGGTCGGGCTGGACAGGTTTGTGGGACTGCTCGTTTGAGGACTCTGGAATACACCAGCGGTTCGACCATTTCAAAAAGAGACTCCCGTTTTCAGTGATAAGTCCTACTTGTCTATAGTTTTGTCTGTACGTTAGCTTCGGCGACTTCGCTTCGCGTCGCGAGCGAGCGGTGAAAAATATATAGAAAGAACTGTGAGGTGAACGTGATTGTTGGGGGGGGGGGAAGGAGGCCGACGAGAAAAACGCGAGCGAACAATTTCGATATCGACATCTGCCTTTTAACTTCTTTAATCGGATATTCTTTCATCGGCCGCATCAATTGTAAAACGTTAAGTTAGTTAACCGATTTCAATTCGCTCGAATGCAGAAACAGATTACTTAATATCGATATCGATGAAAGCTGTTCTTTTTTAAAAAAATAAATGCATTTCCTCCGTATAATATTTATACTACCGCAAGTTTTTTTTAAGTGAATTTATCAAGTCGTCTTTCGAGTGCTAAATAATTATTACGTACTTATTACTATTTATTAAATACTTTGTTACATTTATATTAAATACTTTATATTAAATATATTAAATTTATATTAAATACTTTATTAATATTTATTAAGCACTTAAATAATTGGAAATGTAATTTGAAGACAGTAAATCTTTGCTGAGATAAAATGATTCATTAAAAAATCGATAATTAAATAAATCTCTGGAATATTTTATGTAAATATCAATCTTTCAATCGTCACAGTAATCTAAGTCGAAAGAGATTAAAAGCTCTAACTGATACTGCGCATCTAAAGTCTAACTGATAAAATATCGAGATTTTATCGTACAGACCGGATGAATTTAATTATCCGTTGAATAGCAATGAGTAATGCCGTTTATTTATAGAACGTATTGGCGATTATACATTCGCGAGCAATAACCAAAATTGTACTTCGTCTTTCGTTTAAAACGTGCAGAATCGCTCGGAGAAACATCTGTTAATTAACGCGTATGACAATACCAGATTTGTCACAATGCTACAATACTAAAGCTATTCTTAATACGCTACAATACTGGACGCCGTTTCGCAGACGTTTTCTCCGAGGATCGAAGATGGGTGAGAGAACGAAAAATATTTAAAAAAAGAGAAAAACGAAACGTCGCTGTAAAAGCGATGAAGATTCGTTCAGAAACGTGCAGCCTCGCGAAAAGTGCGTGTAAGATCAAGAGGAAAAGAAAAAAGAAAATATTATCGTAGTCGACGTACGATAATCGGTCAAACAACTTACATTGCTGAACGGCGTACTACTCGAATGATCCTCCTGGTCCAGAGGAGTGTGAAGTGGCGACGGAAAGTGTACGTTGCTCAAGTCAGGCAATGACCCCGTGTTGTTGCCTATCGGTATTTGCTGTCCCGGTGGTTGCGAGCTCGGATATATGCTGAAATAAAAAAAATTCCACAAAAACTCAATTAATTGTAACTAACTCGCAACGCGATCAAACAGTTTTTCCACGGTATCGAGCGCCCGGCGTAGAGAAGCGAGTCATAAAACTGATTGTCGAGTTAAGAGAGAAACATTTTCCTCCGAGCTTTGTTGCCCGCAACGAAAGCGCTAATTTTCTTTTAAGACGCCATTTGATATCTTATCGTTTAAGTATACGTACTTAATCCCAGGCACTCTAGGCATTTCGCACGAGGATCTTGGTCGTTCGATGAAGCCGTGGTGAGAATCTCTGTTGTCGCTTCCGCTTCCGGTCATAGCGTGCTGATCTGTTAATTAGAGAACATGCGATTTTATTATCAAGTTTCGTAATGCGCAACATTGAAATGACTGTGTCGATACGTTTAACGTGCCGGTGGAATTCTTTTATTTCAGACAAATATTTTATTTGCTCGAGAGCCACGTTATTCCGCGTTGCTGAATATAAAGCGATCGTTTTTGATACAGCGTCTTCCGTTACGATTGTACGGAATACATATGGCTGTACAGAGGTTTCTCAAACTAGTTATCCAATTTCTCCGTAGCAACGTAATACCGCTTGCTAACGTTACTACCGTATAAAGTTTCACCTGCTTCGTTGTCGAGTGATCTCTGACGCGGGATCGCTCTCGCAAAGTTTTGTGATTCGACGCGATCTAAGGATAACTTATATCAAAAACAATACGGCGTTATTGGAAATTTTGTATGTTGCGTCGACTAATAAAAAAAAAAAAGAGAGAGACAAATTTTTACTTTGAAAGAGGATCGAGTCTTTAATTAAATTTTACAAACTTTATAATCGGCGTGTATAGTAAAAGCGTTTAATTAGTTTCGTGAGCGTAAGACAGTCACGTAAACGGAACCGCGAGAATTCCAAGGGTTCATAGTTTGAAGTCGCGAAAGCCTTTAACGTGGAGATTACGCTGCACTTGAGAGGCGAGCGCGCGCAAGGGTCTGAGAAATCAATCTCTTTGTAAAATTCTCCGGGTAACCACTTAAGAGAACGGAGCAATGTCGCGATATAATGAGGTAACGAGGCAATATGGTAATGACGGGATTTCCGGAGCTGAGCTGATTCGTGAATCGCGTTAAGAGTCAAAGAAGCAGCGAAGACGGGGAGGGTCTTGCACAGGATGAAATTAATATAGCGACCGAGCGACGCTGAAAAACTATATTATTCACTCGAATCACCCTTGATCACGCTCGAATTGTTAAACGTCGAGAGGGTAAAAACGCGATTTCGTCTTCACGCAAAATAAATCACGTAAACTGCTAAACGACTACATAGTTTCAGCCTCGTATCAATTGTTAACGGTTGACGAAATAACGTTTTGCGCGTGAAACGGTGAGTTTTATGCAAGATATTTGATTAATTCGCACGCCCTTCTCTTCGCCCATCTACCGCAGTAGGAGAAACGCGCTTAAAAAAGGAATGTAACGCTCACGACGGAGCTTAAATCGGCTAGACACGTTTCCTCAACCGCCAACTCCTGTCCCGAATCGAGACGGAGTAAACGGTTCCGTTTTTATTTACAACGGAGATACTGGAAGAGACGCGAATAGACATTAGTTCCGAGGCATTAATTCCGCAGATAAGCGCACATGGTTCGAAGCGCTTTGACGAAACGCGGCATTACGTAAATCCCATATGCTATCTCGGCGACGACGCCGAGAGACATTCTTGTTCGGAGGCACGCGGTCCTTGTCGCGATCTTTCTCGCGCAGCATCTGTCATTGAAGAGAAAGCGCGCGCGCGTCGCGCGGGTCAGCGTCGTCCGGAGCGTACTGGTCTAAACAGGTTTACCCCGTTTATAAATAAAAGAAAAAGGACAGGGGGGAAAAGCCGGGGCGACGCGCGCGTCTCTCTACCTCGTCGATGAGGTATGGCGGAGGTCGACTGGCAAGCCTCGTTGGCGCTCTGATGCAGAGCCGAGTCCGAGTTCGTTCTCCGCCAGGTGTCCGGCGGCGGTGGTGACAGGTAGGGGACGCCGCTGTACGGCGACGTGTCGTGCCTCTTCTCCATCGGGCGGGACCGCATGGGCCCGACCATGCTCCGGCTCCTGTTGTCGCCGCGGTACATGGCGTTGTGCTGCATCTCCTCCAGATTGCTAAGCGCCGTCTGCAAAGATAAGCACGAACCCTCGTGAGAATTGCGATTGGCGTTCGCGGCAAAAATTACACTGCACACTGAGGAAAATATACACTGAAAAAAAAATATTTAGATCCAAAAAAATATTTATTATAGTGCCAATGATTTATTTACTTAATATAAACACATATTTATTTAGAATTAGATATTTTTACTTAATTTAAGTAAAGATATCTAATTCTAAATAAATGTGTTTATATTAAGTAAATAAATCATTGGCACTATGTAAATAAATATTTTTTTTTCAGTGTAGTTACTGGCCTCAACCACAATTTTATAATATTTCTAACGATAAATATGATTAATTTAACCACACTGAAAAAAAAGATTGGTTGTACTAATTCAGTCTTGATAAAAATTACCAACAATCTGAAATAGTTTCATCTAAACATGTAAGTCATTATGATAAAATAATGAAATATATAAAAATGAAATGAATGTTCATAATTATTATCAAACGTTTTGTTATTATTATTATATTTGATAATACTAACTAAATATTTCTAAACTAAATATTTCTAAACTAAAAATTGCATTACTAAATACATCTTATAAGTTTACCAAGAATTTTGTTTAATGTATAGACCGGTTTTTTCTTCTTCAACTTCTTGGTGAGCTAACTAATAATTAAATCATATGTCTAAACTTGTCTAATTTGAAGATGAAACAGACAGACGTACAATTTAACTATTAGTTAACTTACCGAGAAGTTGGGAAAACCGGCCTTATATGCATCATTAACTACAATAATCATTAGAAATATTATAAAATTGTAGTCGGGGCCAAAAGTAACTACATTCTTCTCTCAATGTAAACTAACGATTGAATTAACGGGTGGAAACGTTTGCGAGTCGTGCGGTAGCAAGCAGTGTTGTGCCTTCCTCATTTCTTCATGCTTCACTGCGGCGTAACTTTTTACACAATTGTTTTCTATACAACATTTAAATCGCAACTAGTGGATATATGTACCATATGAAATATAAATGTTTCCCGCAAAATTTCAATTCGACAAAATCACGTCGGATCCTTGTTCGCGAAAAAAAAAGAAAAGAAAAACAAACGCAAGATACGTAAGCGTCGCTCATGATATTCGGTTTGATCCGATTCTCGGGCCAAAAATAAAAACGCAAGAAGGGCAAGTAGCGATATCGATGCTCCGGAAAACAAGAGGGCGAACGGCGATAATTAACGAGCGCTGAAAACCATTGCGCCGATAAGATAGGATTCCGGCGAATCTCGTTATTCCGAGTTACACGGAGCGCCTGAAAGGCGTCTTTACAGAAGACACACTCGCGTGCTCTATAAGTATGTGGGTGGAAGAAGTCGAGGCCGAAGCGAAATAATTCACTTCTATCTACGTGGTACGGTGGCGAAACCGAGGGTTGGCCCTGGGGTCTCCGAACCCTCCAACCACCGGGCGATGAGCCATTCAACCGGCGCACAGTGGGGCCGATTCCCAAAAAGCTGGTCAAAAGTCGAAAAATGAAGTTTTAATTTATGCGATTTAAAGTACATAGATGTTTAGAGTAATGTTCAAAGAACATAACAGCACACTTTATAAGGGCTAATTAAGTATACATGGCAGTTATAAGCCAGTTCAAAAAAGACCTTCGCACGAGTAATAGCTCGAGCGTCCGAGCTCATGTTTAAGCGTCATATTCAAAAATTCGTAGAAAATCGTAAAGTTGATCTTTTTTAATTCTACAAAATGGATGTTTTAGATGGAAAGAAGTAGTTTATTATCGTATATGTTC
>VBVR01002525.1:0-22054 GCA_011638315.1 Tetramorium parvispinum
CTATTTATATATCACTCACAAGTTCATTTCATACGTTCTGGCTACAATTACATTACAACTTGCATTTTTTTCATTTTTGTGTCTTTAACGAAGCTTGGCCGTTATACATGGTTCATATAAAGTTTGCGATTCTCAGGACATGCTGCATATCCTTTTAATGTAAATATGCATCGTTTCTTCTAGCTTTCACGATAATTAAAATCCCGATTAATTATATCGATATTTAAAGATGAATAATAAAATATTAACTATTTATATATCACTCACAAGTTCATTTCATACGTTCTGGCTACAATTACATTACAACTTGCATTTTTTTCATTTTTGTGTCTTTAACGTAGCTTGGCCGTTATACATGGTTCACATAAAGTTTGCGATTCTCAGGACATGCTGCATATCCTTTTAATGTAAATATAAGGAAGCAGAAATTATTGCGAGGCGGTTTTTTCACAGGCGGACGCATCTTTGATTAATGTTTAAGCGCAAAAATAATTTCGTTTACTTATCAAGCACCGCGACTCCTGCAGAATTACTGGCGATCTACTGTACGACCGTAGAATACATTTCCATAGTAAATGGCGGCACGCTTCTGCCCATGATGCACGTTTCCGTGGTATTCTTTTTCTCCACCGAGTCGCGGCGCGGCATTAATTTTCCGATGTATTACAACGGAATGTTGATTCACGGCGATGCGTATCGTCTCAACGGCGTCTATATCGTGCGTGATTGTCATTAATCATTTTAGTAGGCGCGCCAGGCGCTCGCGAATGCATTCGTGGCACGATTGTAGCAAGCTTTTACCACTGAACTGTAAGTAATCGGTTTGAAATTTCAATCTACCGTGAATCGCCGTCTATTATTGTTGCAACGCGGTTGCAATAATTTTTTATATAAAATAAAAAAAAACATACTTATACTAAGCTCGCTAGACTGCTGTAGATAAATCTCAAATGTGAATATTCATTTATTTAAAAAATTTAAGTCGAAATGAATATGGGGATTCCCTGTACTTAAGGATCGCGAAATAGAGAAAGATATCAGATTCCGAGAATTTCCGATTCACGCCCAACTTTTGTTATCTGCGATAGTTCAGTCGTTATCGCGAGGAACGCGGGTGCGAAGTTTTCTCGCGAATTTTTCTCGTGTAACAATCTCGTGTAACAATGCCGTGTACTTGGCATCGATCACCCGTCTCGCGTTCGATGCACAGACTCGAACAAAAGCAAAGCTCGAAAAACCTCGTATAAGTTCGGATCGTCATAAATAATGCTCGGAAAAGTAATTCGATATGGAGGATTGTAAATAATGGCCGATGCCGGAATGAGCCACAATTTATAGCCCGATATATTTGTTTTCCTCCGCCCTCCCCTCGGTTAACCCTTGATCACTGTCATGCGACATATTGTCATGTGAGACATCACAGAGACTAGGGGGTGATCGATACGCGACGTCCTGCGCCAAGAAAAACCCACGTGCGATTGCGTGCATAAGCAACGTACGTTGGGACGCCAGGGCGCTCGCGTTTCTGTTTGTACCGAAAAAAAAAACGATCCATATGTTAACCGGCAGATTTCTTGGTACGATATTAACATACGACTGACTCGTCGTCGCAACTGAATTAATCAGCTTGTACAGTTTCCTCTGTCACAAAACCGACGAGATAGCAACGAGATTTTAAAGTCTGAAAAATCGGGAAACCAAGGATGAACGAGAAGAAGATAAATAGAATTTAAATGTAGACCGAAGATACTGAATTTCTAAAATAAAATATTTTAAATATTTTATATATTTGAATACTTCTTAATGTATATGAAACAGATATTAGGATATATATATAAAAATAAAAAATAATTTGATTCGTCAATTAATCGATATAAAAGTACAAAATAATGTTTCACAAGATGTGAGCTTCACGTCGCGAAACAGAGAAAGAAGATAATATTTTCCATTACTCAAATGAGTGAAGTAATCGAGCTCGAAAATAATGAGAGACTCAACAGTATCAAAAAGAAAGAGTGATCGTTATAATACTTTCAGAACACGAGACATAAAAACGCGTGGTAGAATAAACGGAGCGTATGCGTGTTTCACGCGGATCATACTCATTAATGTAAACTCATTAACCCTCTAGTCGTTAGCCTCTTCCGAAACCAGCCAGGGCAACAACCTCGTTGTTAATAAAAAAAAAAAACAGCACGTGCAACTCCGTAGTTGCGGAATTTACCGCTCTTCTCGTTGAACGTATTGAAGAGTGCCCGTAAAGGGATCAAATAAAAATTAGCGCGTACCTCTATTGTGATATAATTCCTGCGTGAATAATTGCATGGAAAGCAAAATGTATATACGTTTTTCTCTTTATATTATGCAATATAATATATATATATATATATCTGAATTTTGTATATATATATATATATATATACATACACATATATATCTCTGATATCTGAATTTTATATATACATATATATTGGAAATAGGGGGATATTGATAACTCAAACCGCGTCGTGCGCGATGGAATTATTAAGTGTACTTGCGCGAGCGCGATTGAGGGACTTTTTCATTTTTCCACCCGTTAAGTGCCCCAAAGTGCTATTATTTGTCACGACCAACGTGCGCGGAAATATCGCGCTGTGGAGTATCGTATATACCACAATGAAATACGGTACGACTCGCGTTATTCTGACAAAGAGACACGACTATTCGGATTAATCGTACCGAAAGGATAATGGACGGCGCGATCACTTTTCTATACACGAAACGATTGAACGCGCTTACGGCGAGAGACGGGAATAAGCGGTGTTCGAAGGAAATTATCAGGGTGATACAAAGAGTCTACTGAAGGAGAAAAGCCAGCAATTAAGTAAGCGAGCTTCTGTTAGCGGAGCTGAGTGAGTTTCGGCATTTTGGGATTAAACTGGATTCCCGATTGTCCATTACGTCGATCGTTTAACAAGCCAAGCTGGCCAATCGCCGACGCTGGTGATTCTGCTAAATGCACTTAAATGAGTAGAGACAAAACGACTCCTCTGGTATTTCAGTTCGAAAATTGCAAACAATTCAATTGTGCATTCTTCGATTCGGACGTTGTTCAAAGGTCTAAGGATTTGTCGGATATCTTTAAAAAGGCATGTTAAATCGATACTCAAAAGTTGCCTCTTTTCCGCGATGCTGATCGGTTTTCTCACTTAGCTCACGTCGTATTGCGAGAATAACCATTAAGACATAAAAATTATTTACTAATTTTTTGCTATTTTTTGCTTTTAAAAATAATTTTTTTTCTTCACTTTTTAAAAGTTACTTAATATTGGGCTATCGAGCCTCTCGTAATTTTTTAAAAACTAAAGCAAAAAAATTATTTTTAAAACCAAAAAATAGCAAAAAATTAGCGAATAATTTTTATGTCTTATTGGTTACGTTGTGGTAATTTGACACAGATAACTTTATATACGTACCTATATATTACTATAAGATCTAAATATTTTAAGACCGTAACTCTATTAAAAAATTTGTAGGAGTAGAAACATAACATCTGTTTGTGATGAGTTGGTCGCCATTGTGATCGCATATTGAAAATTGTAGACAGCTATGGACAATGTAGAGATACACGGCGAGAAAATCTGTGAGACGATTATTCTGAAGAAGGTTTAAATTCGATATACGTGCCAGTCGTTTTTTAAAATCTTTTCTGTCTTTTTTCTCGGGTTATTACATATCGCTCCGTGCAATCGTAGTCCCGCAAGAACTGACACGTGTTCTAAAAAATATTATTTTGTATACTCATCTAGAATTCTTTTTTCGATTGAAATATCTTGTTATACAAAAGCGTACATGATTTTTTTTCATGATTTCATTGAATCCTTGAGTATATAGATTTTTAGATATTTGAATAACTGAGTTTTTAAATTCTTAAAAATATCTTACTATACTAAACAAGTAGCTGCATTATCGTATTTTCATTATCTGACAAATTTATATACAAATCCATAAATTAAAAAAAATATAAATTCAATATAAATTCAAAGATTTTTGAACAGATTTATGAAAATATAAACTTTAGGATTAACCGATCTCATGAATTTTCTTTATCCGCAAGAGTGTCTGTACATCTTATTTTTTATCTTTTATGTTGTCCATGCTTTGTATTCTGCATATCTCGCGTTTTATACTTTTCGCGTTTTATATTTTTCGCATTCGTGCTATATGTGCCTATGTCTCACACTACGCCTTATGTGGATTATGTTACGCCGTGACATTTGGCTTTGGGTAGCGTATATGCTGGAAAAGGAAGCGTGTTCGTGCGCAGGTCAATTCCCCGGCGGTTTAGAGTCAAGTGCAGTTCGGGTTCAGGTAGCGCCGACTGACAAATATCTTTCTAGAGAGTCGGGCACAAAAGAGCATCCGCTTGTTCTCGCTGTGGCCATATGCCAGCTGATTCCAAATAGAGCAGAAATTGAATACTTATGACTTCTTTCCTCAAGAGGGACTAGCCTCGGATAATATCACGTCGAGGAGATGTCTCCGCATTGTCCTCATGTTTATTAAAAAGAATATATAAAGATAAAATTGGTCGTGTACTAGATATTGCGATAATTTCGAAATATGAAATTATACATCAGCGGCAGATAAATTTTTCGGTACTCTGAAGTTCAAAAAAAGATATTTTATCTCGTTTAATGTACTATATTTAATTTTTAACGCTTTTTCATAATAAACTGATGAGCAGTTACCGGAGGGAAATTAAGGCGAGTTAATCGAGAAATAATATTTTGTTATTTGTTTGCGCGCGGTCAACGCGTAACATAATTTGCAATAAAAAAAGAAGTGCATGAATCTTCGCCGCGGTTTACACTCTAGTCCGCTGGTTAAAGCGTTAATTGCCCGGAGGGTACGAAAGTGCTCGGCGTAGTAGAGACCGTATGGCTGAAGTAACAGCGTGCGGTATGATTATATTTCTTTTTATACATAAATAGTAGATCTCCACCGGCGTGTGCATTCCGCCTGTCGCTCCAGGAGCAGACAGGGACGGAGGCGGTTTATTATTCCGTCCTCGAGCTCGTACGTCTGCGTGTACCGCGAAAATAAACCGTGAGCGTCTAAATTCACAGTTCACTCCGCGGTGTAGCTGCCTCCGATAATATTTACTGTGGCTCTGTCATCGATAGAAATCAATGCAAACACCATAAAGCATCCGCAAACCGGCGATGTGTGCTGTGCAAACACATATTCCTTATCGACTGTCGAATCCAATCGCGACCGGACGAAGTAGCCCCGGAAAAAGCGTTAATCTCACCGAAGGTTTATGGCACATATGTAATCCCACGCCCAAAGTCGGATTTAAAATGTTATGCATTCGAGATGTTTAGATTTCGGATGCTCATCTATTTTGCTTCCCCACTTGCGCGAGCACTGACGCGCTAGAAAAACGATGTCTACGCCTAAAAATACAATCTGATATGCTAGGAGAATTTATATACGGAAGCACCGACCCCCTAAGTGTACAAGAATCTAAATACTGCTTCAAAAACATGTAAAAATTTCATTAACGTTGAGAGATGAACCCCACATCCATATCCCTTTATTTAATTTAGCCAGAAAAAATAGTAACTGGCATATATTCCCTCTTTTCCCTCGAAATTTCTACTTAATCATCCACGTTCATATTCACATTTCCCCTGGCGATCTATGGTACACTCGCCTTAACTGGAGAAAAGTGTAAATTGAATGACCGAAACACATAGAGAGAACGAGCGAAATAGAGAGGTTGGAAACCCTTCCGAGCAGCTAGCGAGATTTCCGGTCGAAAGCTTCCGGTAACGATGATCCTCTATTCCACGAAGGAATTCAGTCCCCGACAGGCGTTTCGGTTGGTTCCATTTTGGATCCCTTTCACTCCCGCGCCTCCCTTTTTCCTTCTCAGCCATTGCCTCTTTTCTGTTTCCACGACATCGTCGCTGTTGCTCCTATGCATCCGTTCCATTTCCTGGCCGTTTCGAGACGTCAGTCGCATCAGACGCGTCGGATGAAGATAGAGGCTGGGGATCGCTTAATAGGATTTCACGTCGCCCGGCGCGCTCTCTTCCATCTTTCTTCGCTCCTCGTACGTCTGCGAGATTAAGCGATCCGCAATTTTGCGAGAATGCGACATCCACCGCAATTGCATGTCCGCAATGAAAATCTGTTAGGTGCAAAGAACCTCTGGAGGATAAAAAAAATGCCATGAAATCGGTGGATTCTGATAATACCGAAAATTTATTCAAATTTGATCTCGTAGCTTAATAATTCGAGAATCTAAAAACCCGTGTATAATATTTAAAAATATTTTTCGAATCCGTGTTTCAAAATTTCTGGTACTATAAAATATTTGCTTGATACTGTGAGCGTTCTAACGTGTTCGCTTGACAAAAGAAAGTAGTCGAGTCTCTAGGACGTAATAGTTTTCTTTGAAAACACTTTGGAAATACTTTGCGGTGAATGTTTCGTGAATGAACGTTTCCGACAGAACAAAAAGGAGGGACTTACCAAAGTCGAGCAGCAGTACATCCGTCATGTACTGTCGACGTGCCACGCATTTTCTACGTAAATTCGCGCGTTCCAATAAAAAAAAATTTGTTGAAAAATTTTCTATATGTATCGGCCATATTCTATCGGCAAGTTATAATCTCCTTAGTATATATCTAAACAACTCTTTACACTTGTTTTTGAACAATTATCCTAAAGAGAGAAGGAAACACTTCTACATTGTAGAAAAAGATAATCGTATACAAGGACTTGCAAATAAATAATTTACATTTCGGACTTAAATGCAGAAGTTGATGAATAACACAAATAAAAGAGTTGAAACAAGCACGAATGCGAGTGACGCTTGACTCCAGACTTTCGGCGAGTCGAGTAGAGGGAAGAGAGCGCGCTGCTGCAACTTGCACGACGACGAAACAAATGTAGCGAGACATCCCGGAAGAGTTTAGCATCCCCAATGCGTCGTAATGATGGACGGGTTACGGGGTTACGAAGAGCGAAAGAGTCTTGGAAGGTTTTCACCACCGTAGAAAGGGGGATCTCGGCGCTCCTTTCTACGATCGCGACGAGGATCCTCGTCCGGTTATGGCTCGCCCCTTGCGTGATCCCCTTTCGTCCGTACGCGTCCTCGAAGTTGGAGCCGGCGAAACGTTGGTTATATGTCGTACGTGTCTGGAGCTCGGGAGAAGATTTCTGTCCCCAGGAACGAGAAACGTGACTCAAGAGTTCCCACTGGAACCAAGTGCGAAGGATAAACGATGAACCGCACTATCGAGATAGTGTGAACTCTTTTCGCAAAGCTTCATACTTGTCGTTCCCCCATAATCTTTTACTTATGAAATCGCATTCTACGTTATTAAGTCCTGTTAATAATGCGCACGAGTTCCATTCATTAAAAAAACTCATAATCAAGTTTCGGATTCACAATAACCTGAAATTTTACTTAATAGACACGTGCATCTGGTAATTGTGATACAATCCAGTGCTTTTTTAAAAACTTATGTATAGTTTTATAAAAAAAATTATATTTTACTTAATTTTGTTATTCAAGTCGGTTTGTTATTCATTGTTATTCAATTTGTCAAAACTAATTGCATTATATATTTGACTATATTTTCCAGCACCGCCTTACGTAAAATTTCGCAAACATATGTACGAAATTTTATGGTTTCTCATCTGTTTTAAGTACTTTAAAGACGAGTTAGTTACATATGTCACAAAAAATGTCATACGCGTTATGCAATCTCCAAATGCGATTAAGAACCGCAGCGCAACGTATATTTTCAGATGTCACGTGCTACCGTAAGAATGTCAGTAACATATTTCCAAGATGGTGCAAGACTGGGTTAAGTGCGTGATCTACTCTATTTAATCTTATTAACGATATTTCGCCTGTTAGCGACACATGCCACTTACTCCCCATTACCTCGCTAAAGTTGTAAAAGTCGCGAAGTTATTCTTAGAAGTAACGACAGCAATGAACCATTTAACTTAACTTCGCATACGTAGTATCGAACCATTACGAGTATAAATGTGTAATTCATAAATTTGGAAGATTCTTATTGTTAGCGTAAAAGGCCCGCTTTATGAAAATCTAGAATCATTAATCGTTGAATTCGCACAGCCAAGTAAAAAAATATATAGGAACCCCATTATTATTCTCGCTTCAATATCTTTCGTATTTAAAATCTGTCGATTTAATGACGTTGATCCGATCGCTGTACAGTTATCCAGATAGTTACAATTACGATAAGAACGTGACAGAAACGAGGATCGAGGAAGAAAATAAGGATAATCCTTTCGTTTCCGTCAACCTCGGTGGTCCTTTTTCACTTCGCAGTCTCTTTCCCGGCTGGGCGAGCAAGGAATTTCGCCTCGCCGGGGAATTTCGGGGCGATGCGTTATCTGCTCGGGCAGGGGTATTTAATATCCAGGATATTAGGGAGGAACGAGCGAGGGATTGGCGACGGCGACACTATCGGCGAGAAAGACGAGAAAAGTCAAGAGGTCCGAGCGTTCGACTAAACGGCCCTTTTAAAGCGACTTTACTCGTTGCTATCAACAAACTCATTTTCGCCCTTGATAAATTTATCATGTCTCGTAGATTAGCTCAAACGAGGAGAAACACTGCGAGTACTCGCTGTTTCGCATTAAGCAGTACTCGCGGAGTTATTCAAGTAATTATTCATGCCTTAAAAATGGAGGGTGGCTGGGAAGATGGTTCCTTAGCGTAGTGTTACATCTTAATCCGAAGTTTTACACATAATCGCTGCGTTTTGGGCACGCTCGTTACTGCAGTATACTCCCGCCGTGCAGCGCCGTGCCGCGCATTAATTTAATTCAACCCGGTGAAGTTTGCTTTACTAACAGCTTTGCTTTCGGCCAGCTGTCTAGCTAGCCGGTCTCTAGATTTACCGGCTTGTCTGGTATGTAAACGCTTCTACTGCTAAAAGCCTCGTGTTCCAAATAAACCCTTGGATTAATCACAGAATATCCATAATTGTACTTTTTGATGAAAATAATTTTAAGATCCATCTCGTAGGATTTTTCATCTTGACGAATGACAAAAATAATCTTTAAGAGTTCTGAATTTCTTTCGCTTAACGGTTTACGATATTTCACCGGAGAGCTTTCTATTTTTATATACACATATTTTTGATTTTTTAAATTTAGGATGTTTTACAGCATGAATATTTAACGTTTTATAATGTTATTTTTATTTAACGTAGCATAATTATTTTAATTTTAGACAAATAATCGAAAGTATTCTACCTAGAGTTGCATCTTTGAAAGCATAGACTTTCATTGACACGAAATACGCTTATAGATTCGTGACTTGTCGAACGTGAGTTATGAACGTTTGTATATCTACCGATTCCTATATTTATGATTTACGGACGTTTATACGTAACTATATTATATAGACTGTCTCAGAGGGCACATGCATGGCAGTATCTGCTAGGGTTAGCAGACACCCGTCATAAATAAAATCGCTCGCACTCGGCGCCGCCGAAACCTGCACGAGAGCGCACGTTGAAAAATATATCTTATTACCGCCTCGTCGGCGTTGGCTGTCGACATTACTCTTCCGCGTATAATAAAACTTCCGCGTGGACTAACTGCGCGTTTCTGGTACGAGGATAAGATGTATCTCGTAGATGGTAGCCACCTCTTTTCGTTTCGCTCCGTTCTTCATTATTTACCTGTAAGCTACCAAGAATGGGAATTTCCCGGCCTCTCAGTGTGCGTGATCGCCGAGGAGCGCCGTCCCAATTAGCGCCGTATCGTATCCGCATCGTCGCGCAGACATTCGTTGATTAAGCTCGACCTGCGTTCGATTGCGCCGTTGCTACGGCGCACTGATGGTACACGGAACGGTATTAATTAGATCAATGACCGCGCCTGCTCGAGATATATCATTGTCCAGTTCCGCGAAATGGGCGTTCATCGATCAATCGTTTTACTCCAATTATATTTCGCTCCGTTTAAATTTAACCGCGAGACGCGTCGTCTGCTTTCTGAAAAGTGAAGATATCGCGGAATCTTGGAAAACGAACTCTTTGGTCTCCGCTATCGCGTCGTTGCACTTTCAACTGTTGGTTTAATGCAATATAAAATACCTTGGAACTGGTGTAATTGCAAAGAGGGTGCGTTTCTGACGCGACATGTTCTGTACAAAGGTCGGCTGCATAAATGAGGTAATTACGCCGCGATTTATCTCTCTGTGCCGCGCGGAATTTAAATACCAACGACACGAAACGGATCTCCGTCAAGAAAGAAGGATTTTCGCAAAATAGATACGTTCTTAAATGGTCGAGTAAATTAACAATTCATTTCTTTACATTCAACAAAGTTTTGCAATTCTTCCAATAAATTATTGCTTAAAGATTTCGTTTTAAAAACTGTTACTTGCAACAGCTTCTGCTTGCACGCGTCTTAATATTCCTGAATTTGAAGCTGATTTAATTGACCGTAAATTACAAGCAATTGCAAATGGCAGGTCTGATGTCTGTCTCGTTCTAAGAACAAGTAAACTAATTTGTCGCGTAAATAGCTGGCGCTGCTCGAGAGGAGAGCCGACATTGATACAGGTCGTCAAAGTTGGCCCGATACGCTAATGCCGTGGTGCCAATATCATTGCCAGCGCCAAAGACACAATACGGCCGAGGCTTATACGAAGGCAGCGACGCTTCAGAGTTTCGGGGAGTCGTCCTTTCATCCTTTATGCGGTCCTACGCCCAAACTCATCCCGCTGCTCGCTCGCCGGCGCCGGCTCTGTATCGACTCCGCTCCGTTCGAGTTCACTGTTTCTGGTTCTGGTTTAGTAGAGCATCGACCGGACCGGCTGTATGCTTATTACGTCGTAATGAAGTAGTCATGCGGCCGACTTGCCGATGGATCGCGTTTTGATACGGGCGGTACGGGGACGTAGGCTATGAATTATTAACCCTCCGCACGTCGGCTGGTGTCCACATAGCACACCACGCTGTTCGATTTTATGCCTATGCGAGAATTTGCAATGCCTCGCACGAATACGTGACTCGGGAGATCCGGGAATCTAAACGCTCGTCTTTCAAAGATCCGGGAATATTTTCGCCAAGGATTCTGAAAATCTTCAGAAGAGAAAAAAATTCGACATTTCGAAGCTCTCTCACTTCTGATATTTTTCAAATATTAATCGTGTTTTTAATGAAAGCTATATAGACTCTCGAAGATCCAGAGAGTCCGGACTTCAAAGATGTTGTAATTTGTAAAATATTCATTCGCGAGAAATCGCAGGTCTTAAAGGTAATTAGGCACAAGCCTACTTTGCCACGCGTTTCTCGTAAGTTTCTCGTAAGTCTCTAGACGCAGTCTTTTCTGAAAAGCGACACCACGACTATTTCTTAATAACGTATCCCCTTTAATCCACCACTAACCCTTGACGGAAACGCAATACCCCTGGGCGCCTCACCATATGACACCGGAACGACGAAATATTGCAGCCGACTTGGCCTTCGTCCGCCATCAAAATCCTCCGTATATCGCATTAATGCAATATCGAGTTACGCTCTGCGGAGAGAGGACTTAGAGTGCTTCCCCCCTTTCGAGATCGCTCTTATAGTCGTTGTACACGCATCCATTCTTGATCGTCAATATAAAGACAATGGAAAACGCGCTATATTGCTTGTAGGATTGTTTAAAATCGAAAAGGGTCCGTGCTTGACGTCTCAGAGACTCGAAAATGCGTGAAAAGTCAGCAAATTCGAAGATGTGTCTAAATAGGATTCGTGTCTAAATAGGATTTCAGTAGTTTATAGTTACACGGATAATCAAGCTCTTGGAATTGCGAGGTCCTCAGAGCACACAGTCTTTAGATTTCGTGAGGAGGGAATTCCAACTCGATACAAATTTAACTTGTATGAATGCGATATGTACAAAGCCGGGGGAATATTCGAAAGATGAATAGACAACGCGTCAGTTATGCGACTCCTCTATTCATAGAGCTCTCAATCCGTCGTCGACCAACAAACTCCCGTCGTCATTAAACTCGAAACTCCGTCTACCATAAGAGAGAATCGAGCATATTTTCCTTCGTTGATGGCAGCCTCCCCCGCGCGAGTAACAGAACGGAAGTTACATATGCATCGACGCGTGACTCGCTTCGAGAAGTGGGTCGTCTTGGTTGCACTTGCGCTATTCATCGCCGGAGGTTGTACGGAGGGAGGGCGTAATGCAGTTGCATCCAGGTACTATCCTTTAAGAATTTGGAACGTTTTCGTGTCGGAGCCAGGTGGCTCTATAGGACGGCACTGACGCAAATCGGCACCGACCTCGTGAACCTTCGAGGTCTTGGAATCGATACTGACCGACCTTGAGCCATTTTAAGGCTCACTCGTTATATTCTCCGCAGTAGAGCCGCGGTGATTTCGCTGCAGTTCCCCTTCCTTGACCTAAAAATTTTCGGTGCCGTACTCTTTCGTCCCTGGTAATTCAGAATTGTGGAAGACGATATATTATAAAACTTTCGAAAAAAAAGAAACTAAAATTTTCAGAAACTAAGGATCATAAGAATCTTTGAGTTTTTTTTTGAAAAGAGAAAAATATAGAGAGAGAGGTAGAATGTATAACCTGCGGATATGCAAGGAGCTTGAGGATTTCGAGGACGGAAGTTTCAGGAATTTCCACGACTCATAAATCTGTCCGAGAATTTGTCTAATTATAATACGGAGATTCACGATCTCTCCATAATATAGTTATACGATGTCTCGTATTTATTATTACGTCCTGTGCACTCTACATTACACGAAAAGACATTTTCGCGTGAAGTTTGCCCGCCACCGAAACTAGCTTTAAAATATAAGTTTCGCCTGGCAGATAGTACTTCAAGTCTGCCCGCGACTTCCCAAAGTTAACTTCATATTTCCCTCTCTCTCTCTCTCCCCTCTCTCTTTTCTCCACCCTTCTTTGCAGTATTGCATCACTTTCTGGATTCAGGAAGCTTCTCGACGCTGTCTTCATCTCGAAATAATCATGGCCGGAGTAGCTCAAAGATGTCTTAGCATCTCGATCGTTTGTCTTCTCGGCCGTTCGGTCGAGATCATACGCAATATGTCGCGGAGGGTGGCACGTTTTGTCCGAACACGAGAGGACGGTTAAGCGAGGGCCAGAGGAGGGTGCGAGGGAAAGGGTAAGCCGCGGATGAGGGAGTGCGGCATTGGCATAACCGATGGACTGCCTCACCGCTCGATGAATCATGGACTCTGTACGAAACTCCGGGTGCCATCTTGCCGTGCTACCGCTAGGATATATCGACGCGAGTATCTCACGGTGCCCGACGTGCACAGCATATTTAAGATGTGGACTTTAAAGAGAGAGAGAGAATACGTTAATCCGTGGATTTTCGAGAGACGAAGGATCCGTATATACTCTAGACTTTCCAAAAGTGCATTGAAAACTGAAATGTTCAATATTTAATGATCGAATTTAATTATCTGGAAACAATCGCTCAACATGTATTCTTTTTATTAAAAAACAAAGATTTATAAGAATCCGGTGATCTGAAAATCCGATTATACGAATATATTAGATAATCTGAAAATTTAATCACACATTTAAAAGTTTTCTTCTCCAGTTTCTCTCATTCATTGAATTTGAACATTTTGAACCTTTGAAAAAATAGAATCGATACTTGATGTAAGCTATCTGCTTTATTAATCCGCTTGTACGTATGCGTATGTAACAGAGTTACTAAATACTAAATGCTCCTCTTGATCACTAGGCAATAATGCACGCGGATCGCGAATAAAGTGGTTTGCGTTAATATTACTTGACGCAAGCAATTAGTTTGTTACGATACAATAATGGTAAATCGTATTATTGACAGTATTACTGTCATTACTGTATTGAAAATCAACCGAAACTATCCCTTTACTATTGAGTTGTTATTAAATTTATCTTGTTATTATTTTGAATTTCAAAAAAATTAATAGCGTTTTCTACTGAGAAAATTAATGCAGAACTAGCCATGTTAGGTTACGATGAAAACTGCACTAGTACAATAATAGTGCGAGTTTAGTGTAGTTCAGTGAAACACTTTATTGTATCTGATAATTTAACCTTAATTTGTGACTCTAACTTTAACGATTTATTACAAAATGGAACATGAAACACTAAAAATATGTGAACTGACTTTTACAGTGGAACAATAAGATTGCACTAGTGTTGTATTAGTTTTTCCAGTAGAAAATGCTATAAGATTTTGATAAAAATCAGAATTACATAAAAGATTTTTTTATTTGATTTTTATTTAATATCGGAAAAGATCCTTATCATTTTATATTTGTAAATTTTTTTTAATCGTAATTATTAGGAGGCTAGGATATATCTGTAATGTAGTAATTTCCTGGAAGTTATTTTTTTATATGGGCAAATGTGAGATAAACGACAAATTGTTATTTCGCAAGCCCCTTTTTTAAAACGGGCTTTCAGCTATCATTTCCGTAAATGATCAGGTCCGCGCTGTTACTTTGTAACGGGCAAACTCGAGTAATTGACCAATCAAATCAGCGGTAGCTGTCAGCGCTCTGTAACCCAGTTACACGTTGCGCGCGTTATACGCGCGGCGTAAGTGATCGTAGTTGGTGCAAGCAATTCAGAGGTAATGATCCCTCCAACAATGTCACCGACAAAAGTGGAGTTGGCACTTTTCGCAATGATCCGTGTCGTGTTTTACGTCCCACGCTCGTACCGCTTAAAACATGACACCTATTCCCTACCCGGAAACTGAATACAAGTTTCATGATTCGATATTAATACGTGAATTATTTATTAGAAAATACATTTAATACTGTATGCTATTGTATATTATAATTAATACAGTATTGCTATTTGTATTATACTAAAATCGTTTAAAGGTTCTAAAAATATTTTAAATAATTCGCGTAAGCACCAAAGCGTTCAATTGAAGATATAAGAAAGCTTTTATTATTCAAAGAGTAATATTCGCCGATTAGGGTAGATCAAAGATCGTAATACTTTTATTGGTCCATTTAAGATCCCTATAGAAATCCAAGGGCCATCGATTCCGGGATGGGAAAGGCATCATTCGTGACGGAACGAAGACGAACGAGCTTTCTAGGATTGTATTCCATTGTATATTTCTTTCTCTCCCTCCCTCTCTCTCTCTCTCTCTCTCTCGCATATTCCTCAGTCGAACGCGCGCTGAATTCGAAAAGTGGCGGAGCATAAAATATTTATGGCGGCGCGCCTCATTGCCCGCATAAATATTGGGATTCGCCGTGAGCAATCGGCTTCCCTCCAGTCCGGATGCTGTGAAGGGTAAGCTCGGATGGACCCTAGGGAAATGCTTGTTACGGGGCACTGCCGCGGGCACGTGCGGTTTCACTCTGGAATACGTGGCAAGGACACCGTTGGAGCTTCATTTGCGGACGGAGGTATTCCGGTACCCGAGGATCCCCGTGTCGCGACGACGCAAATATCCTATTCGGGTTCTGTTTCAGTCCGGAGCATTTAAAAATTCAAGAACTTGAAATATTTTAATTGTTATAAATTCTCGAGTATCGATCGTATCAGAAATCGAGAATTTCTTTGATCGTTCCACATTTACTTCTTTTCCCCTGTGCGATAAAACTTTTCTTTTTCGAGCAATTCCCTCGCAAACTTTTGTTTCGATAGACGACGGAGGATTTTATAGTGCTATCAAAAATGCGCTTGGATATTTACCGCGCGCGTTTATTCTTTTTATTTCATATCTTTCGTACGTATTACTATTTTTACCCACATCCAGCCCCATTCTTAAAAATTTGCCGAGATTGTTCCAGTAAGGAAGCTCGTTCTAAAAACGCGCGATGACTCGGTACGTGATCCGTACATGCATCCCTTGCAAAAGAGAATTTAAACGAAGCGTTTTCTAGACAGTAAAAAAAACATATCCGGGTTACAAACACTCATTCGCCGTCAGGAGCTCGCGTGACGACGTACGGGGCGTCGCTTCCATTCTCCGGAAAATAAAGCAGAAATTACATCCGCGTGGGTCATAGTCGCTGCTTAGCGGCGCGCAGCCTTGAATTAACCTCAAAAGTACCCAACCTAACCCGCTCGTACGTCGTTCTTGTAGTTGACCTTGTTGAAGGGAGTCCAGCTAATTAGTCCCGGCTCAAAGAGCACAAGTTGCAAGTACGGTGGTTCAATTTCATACTTCTTTGCTCGTGCGTGGCTCGCGCTGTAGTCCCCTTGTTCCCCCTCCCTATCGCTTTACCGCGTTCTTTTTCACGAGATATCCGTAAAAATCTAGGAGCTACGTGGAGACATAAAGGAGAGAAACAAGAGGGAATCAACAAGAGGTTCCGGATGGGAAGGAGCATTGAATCGTTGCGATTTTACTAGACGCCTCGGCTTCTCCGCTTGAATTATTAAGTCCGGCGAAACGCGTCGTTCTGCTTGTTTTATATTCATCGCGCTGGAAAGGTTTTTATAATTTTTCAAGTGGGAGGACGAGAAAGAGGGTATTTGACGTGAAAAAAAATTAGAAGCCCCTAGCCATTAAGATTATTGTGATTATTTATATACTATTATTCTTTTTAAAGCTGCAATCATTGTAAATGTTTAATCGGCTAATCTTTACACTTAAAGATTCAAGCGCATAAAACTGATTATTACGCGATTAAAATCGTGACGATATATCGATGGGCTATTATTACTTAAACATCTAGTCTTCTATATTAAATTAGCAGTTTCGAAGTGTTATACGACACATCCCAGGTAGGAATTGTGAAATGGGCCAGCTTTGGCCCAACCTTGGTATACCAGGTTGCCAGTCTTGAGCGCCATTTCTTAGCCATGACTGGCCCAGTCTTGGCAATACGACGGAATGATAACACCGGGCCGACATTGGTTGCCAGTTTCGGGCCAAGCCTGGATACTTATCTTGGCCCAATGCAACAATGGTTACGCGTCCCATGATTGGCCCATAGCTAACTAGCTAGTTTGGCTACCACTTTCGGGCCATGTAACGGAGTCATTATTGACTCAAAGCTGGATCAATTTTTTAAAATTTCTTTATTCGAATAAACCATAATTAATAAAAATATGTTATTATAAATATTTATTATACAAAGATTATAAATAATAATTGTAAAAATAATTATAAAAATTAATTAAATAGAATATAATTATAAATATTATAAATATTATTACAAATATTATGTAAAGCTTTTTGTACTTGTGTGATACAGTCACTAAATTTTTTCTGTAATGAACTATAGAAGTATAACATATTTTTTATTAATTATAATTTAATTATGATTTATTCAAATGAAGAAATTTTACAAAATTGTATTCGCCGTATTTTAGAAGTGTATTTGAAGTGTATAATGCGTTATTTTATCCAAATTTATGTTTATTTGCAAATGGCACAAATAAACAGGCGCAAATTAAAAGTATTATTTCTCGCCTTTGAAATCATAAATATGTCAATCATATATCATATATCATAAATCAGTAAATCAATATATAGTCCAAGAAGCTTAAATCAAATGTTGTATGGACTTATGATGAGTTCGATCTTCTGGCTCCAGATTAACGTTCCTTTCTACCACCCTTACGATCTTTAGCCCCTGACAACCATTTGCTAATTTTAGATTGTAAATTTTTTGTTTCTAATCCTTCGCCCAGTTTATCCATAATCGCTTCCTTCATAGTAATACACGTTTGAGTTTCACTAAAATTTCTTTTCGAATTTCCACCAACACTTCGACCAAAGCCAGAATATTCCAATTCCACTGGTTTACTTAAAGTAGCCGTCATAATTGTCGCAATACATGAATTCGCTTTGGTTCGTGAGTAAATTAATACTCTGAAGAACATTCGCTGTATAAAAGAAAGCAAAATTTAGAAAAAAAATATCTAAAAAAGAAAATATTCATTGTGTGAAAATGTTAGATATATTACCAGTGCTTCATTTTCATCTTCATCATTTTTTAGCACATTTTCATAGCTCAAAAATTCATCTACCGTTTCAATAGGAACTTTAATAGATAAACGTGTTTTTGTGGAAGTTAAATTAAGTCCAGCTGCAGAAGTCAAATTCATACTAATAATTGTATTTTTCAGTTCCGTTATTTTATTTCTTAAATCATATCCAATTCCGTCTCGTAGACGGTCTAATTTTTTATCAATATAATCTTTTAGGTCTTGGAGTAATTGAGCAGTATCAGTAGTTGACAATTCTAGATTTTTAAAAATTATGTATTAAGAAATGTTCAAAAGTAGATTTCAATTTTGTTTCTTACGATTGGATATTTCTTCACCTTTGGGATCTTCGATTTTTTCTTTCACTGGTAAAATTTGTGGCGATGTCGAACTTTCGTTATAAGATAAATTTAACTCATTGTCAGTGTCATCTTCAGTGTGCATTAATTTTATTCTTTTACGTAATTGTTTCTTCGGATTGTTTACTATAAATAAAATGTATCTGTTATTTGTTATCCGTTATGGTGACATAAATGTAAATCAATTAAATTTACAAGTTATTATTTGAGAAGTAATGAGAAACTGCAAAAGAAGTAATAAGAACCTAACCATACAAATTTTCTTGATTTGATAAAGATTGCTTGGTCTGAAATGTTGACGTTTCGTGCAATCTTTTCTGTGGTATGGAATAAGTAGATCTGCTCTCTTTATTTTCACTGTTAGTGTCACTTGAACTTGATTTAATTCTGCTGAGTCGTGATTTGGACTTTGGTCGTGTACCTAGAAAAAAATTTACTAGTTGATATATGATTCACAACTTTTTATGAGAAGCTTTGGAGACTACTGCTAAAATTAATTTAAAAAAGCAAAAGTAATTAAAATAAACAGATGGAAACCTGAATTTATATGCATATGAGAAGAAATTACCTGTAGGTACATCTATTCTTGAAAGTACAGAAGTAAAACGCATTGGGAGTTTGTTATGAAGAATGTCACTAATCTGAGACTTGGATAATAGTGAAGGTACTTTAACAGATTTTTCGCTTTCGACATCAGTGGTTTTACAATCTTTAGTAAATTGTGCTCTGTGTAATCGTCTACGACCCTGTTCTAAAGTTTCTAACGACAAAAAATTAATTAAATTTATAATCTGTTTATAGAACAAAAAAATAAAAAGATATAATTATAGGTTTTACCTGCACCAACAATGAATGTATAAGGAACGGATGACCACAATTTTTCGGGCGTTTTAAGCTCTTCAAGAAACTGATCTCGCAAATGATAACTAGTTTCGGATGGATATTTACACATATTTTTCTTTCCACGCTTTGTAAACCATTTTTTCAAAACTAAATCGATGCATAATTTTCCTTTGTCATCTGTTTCCTCGAATTGAATTATTGCATACGGTTCTTTAGGATTTTGTGGATCCAAGGATGGATTAACCATTTTTAATGATTGAGGTTAGAATAGGTTAACATTACAAGCACACTGGCGTTTATGCCCCATACAGTAATAACACTGACAGATATCAATTATAAGCGTTTCTATTGTAATGTATAGCCCTTGTATTGAACTTTACTTTACTTTATAATTAATGAGTGATACTATTACTCTAGAGATATATTACACGTTAGTTTTCTACTATTACTTTCTTGCACGCAAAGAACTCGCAGAGCATCATGGGTGCAGCAACTACATTAAGAATAATATATATTATATGCAGAAATCGGCATACAATTAATAATAAAATTACGATAATCGATCACTTAAATAATTATTAATTGAGAAAAGCTATTTTTTTATTACTCGATTAATCAATTAGTAATTTGAATTTAAAAATTGTTACCTTTTATTATTAATATATTTATTATATAAATTATTACCTTCATTGATAACTTTCATTCATGAAGAAGAGTAACTGCATATTTTTTTTCATTGACATGTAACAAAGCACATTTGTATTTGATATTCGTTGCAACTTCATATATTATTGAAGTTGAAAACTCTTTAACTAAAATTATTCCCGAATTTATTGAAGAATCTGGAAAATTAAAGACTTCCTCTCTGTCACATTCTTCTTGTCCTATAATGTAGACATCGTCAATATTATTAGAATATTTTGATGTTTTAACTTCGATTAATATTTTTGAGATAATAAAAATTTTTCCATTGTGTAACTGTACTGTATTATTTGGATGCTTTGTTTGTAGAATAATGTCACGTATGTTGATTTGGCTTGCTGTTATATATGTTTTGTTACAGTAAAAAATCTCTTCAGAATTTTTGGAGATGATCCAATCATTAAGTAAACATTTTTTTTTATTATCATTCGTTTACCAGACTCAAGCTCATCAAGTCTGTTTACAATTTGTGTAAGTGGTTTATTGTTTGATTTAATAAATTTTTTGAATAAACCTATATAACTCTCGCCCCAAAAACCCGAAAGATCATTCAATGGTATTTTAAAATGTTTGGCATCATCAGCAACGTGAATAATGTTATGCCAACTCAAAACTTGACTATCTATTCCATACAGAGAAGGTAACAAATCAAAAAATTTTCTCAGTAAGTCATTGGCATAGTCACTTGAATCCGCAATGAGTTCTTCATTATTCAAAATGCGACTTGCAAACATAAGTAGCAAAAAATGACGATACTGATGACTTGATAGGATGTTTTTTAATACTATGGCTCCACAATAATTGAGCATAAACTTAAATTGTGATGCCTTCCAGCGACTGATACGATACATATCAAATTTCTTCCTTTGAAATTCACACGGAATATCATTAATCAATTGAGTCATTATAATTTGAAGATGTTTAAGATGAACCAATTTTATGCGTGTTACTTCATTTCTCGATGTCCACTTATCCAACAGCCATTTCATATTGTTCAAATAAAATAAATGCATAACATCCAGAGGCAGCTGTTTAATTGGATCAACATTTTTCATCAAAATTATCGGTGAAATACAATTTTCATGATGATGTTCGCGTTGAAGTTTTTCTTCAAATGACTGTTGCGTGCGCAATTCAGCATCAGTTTGAGGATATATTCGTTTCTTAAACCTTCCAATTCCTATTGATACACCTTTTATTGTACATCTTTCGCAGGCATAAAAAGTTCCAGGTGTTTTACAACGCTTCAAAAATGCTCTAGCAGGAGAATCAGCTACTATGGCCATAATTTCAATCGAATATTTTTTCCCGTATTCTATTCCATTTTCAACCAAATTATTCACTTCTTCTACAAAATCGGAAAAATAATTTTCCGCAGAAAGTGGTTTAGAATCTCCACAATAAATTGCTGCTACAAAAGGTTTAGCAGTATAATTTGGATGATAAATTTTCACGTTAATAGGCCAAACTTGTTTCGAAGAGCTGTGATAAACTTGCATACCATCGACATGTATTAAAAGAGAAATCTTTTTTTCAGTATATATATCCGGGGAGAAAATATTTATAAGACCTCTTTTGATACCTAAATATGTATATTCTCCAACAGTATTATTGATGCCTGACATTTCTTGAAGTGGCCTGCAGTGTTTTGTTCTTAACAAAGTCTCAGCAGTCTTCGATAATGACGTGTAACCTTCAGTTCTTAATACATTTAACAAATCGGTCACTGCAGTAAGTGTTACATTAGTTCGATTACGTAGTGCCCAGTCGCGGATCTTTTCCTCCATTCCAAGTTGATTGACAATTGGCGCATTAGGGACAATGATATCATCATGATTACTGGATATGTCACTATCACTGATTATTGAATTTGGATCCAAATTTATTTTTGACAAAGTTTCTAAATCTTCAGAATCCAAAGATTGAGAATCAGTGATATTTAACTCTTGTTGCCCAGATTTAATCCTAACCTCACTTTCAACATTTAATGTTCTATTTATGCCACTATTATTCTCCTCATCATTGCATTTATCACTTGATTTTGATTTTCTTTTTTGCTGCATATATCGCCATTTCTTCACGCGTTTATATGAATTTGATGACATAGTGGAAAACTAAATGCTTTTTACATGTATATATATATATATATACCACAAAAG
>VBVR01002526.1:0-22064 GCA_011638315.1 Tetramorium parvispinum
GCCACCGCCTCCGCCGCCGCCGCCGCCTCCACCAGGGCCGGGCGGATTCCGATCACGCATATTCTCATTGCTGTTCTCGACCGGCGCGTTGGCTGCCTCAGACTTCACGTTCGGAGTCTCCGTTCCGGCCATCGCTGCTTCGAGTCAGCCGCGAACGAAATCCAAGGCTACTCAAAGTTCCTCCACCGCACGAGTCCGTTTAAATCAACCTCACACTATGGCGTCCGGCAACGAAGAGAGAGCGACGCGGGGAGCAGCGGCAATTAAATATGGCACTCTCCCCTTCGCGCCGGTTGCCGCGCGATGCATTGTGGGAGATGCGACGGCGCGATTGGTCGAACGTCGGCCGCGGCGCGCGACGATTGGCGGGGCGATCGGAGCGGCAGAACCGCCAACTCTTGCGGCAGAAAACACAGCCTGCGTTTATGTCTAGGAACTTTGCTAGTTTTTTCTTGTTTTTGTATTCCCTAGGCGACCACGTGACCGCGTTACAGCGAGAAAGTGTAAAAAGTAAAAAGTACTATATGGCCCGTGTTCAAGAGTGCATTTCTAAAGATGTTAGCGCCTTTTTATATATTTTAATGTATGAGGCATAACAATTTTTGAAATTTTTTGAAATAGTACTCGCAATGAATATCGGAATTCAGCCAAAATTGAAGGTATATAATATATATTTTGTATGTATATAATAGAACAATAAAATTTAAGTAGCTTATAAAAATGAAATTTAATAACACAATTAATAACACATTTTTCAAAATATAACATGCATTTTATGAGAGATGTTTCGATTTTTATTATCTTGTCAAAGAAAACATTTACGTAACTTAGTGTTTTTAAATTATCATCGTACGATCCCTGAAATTCAATGCGATGTTAAAAATCACTTCTAAAATCATTAACTCAGAAATTTTTCAGGTGTCACAGGAAAGAATGAAAAATTACCGCTCGTAATACTGCAACGCGAGAGAGATGTATGTAAAAACTAATTTGTCGCGAACTTCGGCGGCTTGACAAGTTTGAGACCAAGTTATCGCATACTTCGGGAAAACTTACGGCACACGCATCAATCAACGTGGGATGTCGCGCGCAGTTGAGCGTGTGAACTTTGATAAGTATGCCGGCACCCCGTTCCTCGGAGTTGTCGCTATCAGCCGACGATAGGTGTGACCTAATGTTTCCGGCCTGTCACCTAAATCACCCCGGAGCTCCGGCCGAGGATTTGGCCGTGAACGGAAGCGCGATCTTATCGCGATCTGGGTAGAAAGGCGGGTGGTTTAGCGTTATAATAAATTCCCGGCTGGTCGTCCACGTATCGGGCACCCGTATCGCGACTCAAGTGGCGAATTAGGGTCGACTTGGGCGATCTAGGACGATCGGTAACGACGCCGCGCTCGTCAGCCGATCGTTAGACCCGCGAGGATCGTTCAGCTTTGCCGCGACAATCAGGGCGAGTCTCTGGAAAAGAAGTAAATTGCGTCTCGTTCCCCTCTGCTATGATCTCGAAAACTATCGCAATATAACATCATATATAGCAGGCAATAAAATCTACTTTACAGCAAAAGTAGACTTCGTACGTAGAATATACTTTCAGGAGGCCCGTAAATAAAAATGGAGACAGACGAGATCGATACCAGCAACAACAAGACTATACAATGGTACCTTTCTATCTTTCGCTGATGGAAATGAATATTTAAATAATGAATATTTAAATAATCTTAATAATTCAGAAAATTTTTCAAGAAACGGACCCTACGACGTTGAATAATCCCTATATATATTTTTTATTTCACTGGAAACTTAAAAATTGTTAATAAAACTTCCATAGTTTGCGTTCTCGAGGATTGCCATTTAATTTATGCAAACTCGTTCGTTAACCGTATTGAACTTCCGTCAAACGGTTTTTAAAGAACCTTAAAACATCATCTTTCCGCACGCTGTGACGCGAAAGAGCTAAGACTCCACGATTAAAAAATTGGCTTCATTACAGAACGTAATTAAAAGATGATAATAGAAGAGCGAGAGAGGGAAAGGACAGAACGCGCTGGTTGAAATGCTGGTTACGCGCGACATATACATAGTGTCCTAGATCCGTAGAATAATTTTTTGTCGAGTATTTTCGAGACTTCTTATTCGAAGTTGAAGAAACTCTTCTTCGTAAAATAATGATCGATATCTTCTAAATTGCAAGCGAGGATAAATTCGATTTTTTCAAACTACATGTAATTAAATAAAACTTTTAATCTATTATTTAATTTGAAATATTTTTTTAATTTGATATTCTAATTCTTTAATTTTGAGTTGTTAATTTTTTAGTTAAACTCAATTGTATTCTCTTTCTCTTCCTTTTTTTATTTTAAAGTTCCACAGTAATCATAAAGATATTAAGTATTTAAAATTTACAAAGTTTTAATAGTTTCGCTTTATCTCTAAAATACAGCATTTTAAATCCAAATATAATATACACAATTAAATAATTTTCTCGTAAATGTACTTTCTAAAATGTAAGAGACGTTCCCGTGAGATTATATCTAACTGTCAGAATTATGTCTTAGAATTCGAGAATTGACATCGACGTGTCAATGAGTTTCGATCGCTGCTAAAACACTACACAGTGGCTTCGGGACATCCCGTGGAGAAGAGCGGAGGAAGCGAGGCGGGATAGGCAGGAGCGTAAACAAGGAGAATCCATCGCGGGGGTAGCACGATGGGGTACGAGGGCAAGGGGGTTGTACCCGTCGCTCATGCGCGCCTGGAACCCCGCCCTGTCGCTTCGGACCACAGCCTGTCCTGTCGAGGACTTCTCGCCGAGGTGGTCGAATAGTCACGCTTGAACCCGCGATCCGCGAGGCGGACGGCACTCGCCAGGAACGCGCTGGTGCTCGTACGCGAGGAGGAGAAGGCCCCGCGAACATCTGTCCCGGTCCCCCGATCCGTCGCGCCTTCACCGCGAAATATCCGGTTCGCCGCCTCCCCCCCCCGAAATCGTAGGATCAACAGGATCCGATCGCAACGGCCGGTGTGTGTGTGTGTGTGAGAGAGTGTGTTCCATCGCTCAAGAAGGATCGACGGCGGTGGATCGATCGTCCGGTACGCGACGGGGAGTCGCGTGTGCAACCAGGAATTTCGGGATCGCGGCGCGACCGATGTCGATGCCAGGCATCCGCTGCGTGACAACCAGTTGCAGATGTGAGCTGGTGAGGTGTTAAGAGCGGGACCCGCGAATGTTCCTTCGGCGCCAGGAGCCAGGCGCGGCACCATCAGGATTCACCGGCGGAAGGTCGCACGGCTTCTGAAGAGTTCGCCTAACACCTTACGCTTCCGTGGCGGAGACCGAGACACTTCGGTGGATCGATCTGGAGCGCGTGGCAGATCGTCGCGGCCGCTGTTGATTGCACAGCGGCCAACATCCCGGATGAAAAGCGCCTTCATTAGAGAGAGAATGTCGTCGGCAATTTGTGGCTTCCTCTAGCATAATTTACGTATCGGTCCTAAAGCTGGCGAGCAACCGGCACGTACGGAAGAGTCGCCTTCACGTCGACCTGCTTGCCACGTAATTTTAACATACGCGATATCGAATTCCTTTGACTCGATATCCGTCGTTTCACAAATATCACAACGTGCGCCTTACCGATACCAAAGAAAAAAAAAAAACAAATCGAACGACAGGCCTAACTTGGGATCAACAGATTAACAATTTTGAAAAATAGCACGCGGTTTTTCTAACGCGTGAAAGAGATCATCAGTCCTCTCGATTTTTCATATACGTGCGCGGGGCTGCTACGCGCGCGCATTATCGAAATGCACGATTTCCTGCAAAACGGCAGCGGCTGAAAGGTCGGGATCGATCGACTCAATTTGATAAAGGAACCTTAAAGCGTGCAAGGTCGTTATGTATAGCGATAAGCGATAGAGACTTTCCACGGTTGAAAAGTCAAGAAGGAGAGCCGAGAGAGTGGTGCTCGCTGGAGAGCCGTAGTACGTGGCCTATCTACACACGATGCCGAGATTTCCAAGTATCTACTCGACCCAGTGTCGAACTTGAAGAGATGCGGACGTAATCGAATTCATCTTGCACGCGTAATGTCGAGCCACCGTGAGAAGATATACATGGAGTTTTTCGAGGCGCGCAGCACTGATTACAAGATCTTGCTTCACGGTACACCTCAGGATTTCGGGAGGAGATCCACAACGACCGAACGTACAACGCGGAAACAATAACGCGACGGCGTCGATCGAGAGTCTCAATTAAGCTGTATCTCCCGCGCAAATTGTAGCCTAATTTTTTTGTATCGAGGAACTCATTCTTGTTCGATGAAATCCCCATCGGTCTACACGACGAGATTGCCTGACGACCGTACATCGAATTTCGAGACGCAAACGAGTTAGTAAACGGCCTCGCTCAATGCTTCCTAGCGAAGAACGGAATCGCGATCGAGCCCACTTGATCCCTGATAGCCTGCCGGACGAGTCGTCCACGAGGAAACCGATGATCGATGCTTGTCTGCTCGACAGTTGATCCCGGCGGATCAAGGACCCCCCTTCCCTCCATGAAACGCGTGTCTAATGTACGGAGCGACGATCGGCCTGTAGATCGGCGCGCTCAATGAATCGTCGCGGAATCGAGCATCGAGCAGCAGCCAGCATCAGCCGAGGTAGAGGAAGCCGTAGGTGGAGCCGCGTAGCCGCGTAGCGTCGTCTCGATCTCGAGAGAGCCTGTCCCGGGTGATGCGCGGAAGCAGCTCCGAACTTCTGCTGGAGGCGAGCTGCAGCCAGTGCCAGAGCGATCACGGACAGCAGGGTCGGGACAGCGGCGGCGAGCACGACTTCCACGAGCGGGAGTTACGTCGTCGCAAGCTGTTGGAGCTCGGGTTTGGCGCGTCGCGGCGCCGACCGCCACGGCGTACCTGCCGTCAGCGGTTTAATTTCTACGCGACATCGGCGCTGGCCTTCGTTGCCACCTCAGGCGGGGCGGCGCTCCTCTTCCTGGTACCGCTCTACGTCGACCCGGCCATCAGCACCCTAGCCGCGGACTTCTCGCCGGAGCCGGTCATCTGTACGACCTCGCGGCGCGAGGACCTCGCCGGTCTTTTTAACTGTACGTGGAGCTCGTGCCGCGAGGGATGCACGAGCGACGTCTACAGCTGCACTCACATTTACGTCACATACACGCCGTGGAGTAACGCCAGCATGAAGAACGACACCGGCGGCAGGAACGCCACCGCCAACGCCACCGCGAACGCCGATCTGGGCACCGTCACTGCCGGTAGGATATCACCAAGTAGTCTTCCTAGGCGTTTTTCCCTTTTCTCTTCTGTATGGCCTAATGGTCCTAATGTAATTAAGAAGTAAATGATAGACAACTATTAAAATAAATTAATAAATTGGACGTTAAATCAAATTTACGAAAAAAATTGCTGAAGTAAATGCTGTAGAGAAATAGGCAGGGAAAATCCGAAATACCGTAATATGATTTTGATTATTTAGAAGAAATATAGTATTGTTGAACGCGAGATGGTCGTTCGTATGATTTATGTCACCAAACTTAAAATTCGAGATATAGCGAACGGAATCGGTAAAATTCGAAAACCTAATGGGTACCGCTGCTTTTTTCTCTACCGCTATTTGACTATAAAATAGAATGTATCGCCTGGGAAATCGGAAGAGAAATTGGAATACATTCCGATTTGGTAGATCAACGTTGCGGATTGCATGCGTGCTCGGCAAGCATGAAAATTCAAATCTTTCCTCCCGATGTTAATCTACTCTGTAAAACGTCTCTTTGTCGAGCAGTGTCCTCCCCGGGGGATGTCGAGGCGGTGCTGCTAGTAAACATCAAGGGCTGCGGATACCCGCCGGTGGTCGACTGCAAGAACTTCACCCGCGAGTTGGGGTACGAGGGCGCGAGATTCCCCTGCCACTACAGCCGCGTGAACGGCAGTATAGTGATGGCGAACTATAATCGTGAGGCACAGGTCGCTACCATCATGCACTTCTTCGCGGCGCCTTTCGTAGTGACTCTCGCGACCAGCGTCGCGCTGTGTGTGATGCACTGTGACTGCAGGTGCACGCCTCCACCGCGACACCCGCCGCGCGGCATGAGGAGATCCAGGGGCAACGACCTCAGGTAATTAGTTTCGCCAAAGTACAAAGCAAGATACACGTACACATACGTTCGTATACCTAGACAGTTTTCTTTCGACGGACGTTACAGATTGTCATTAGCCTAGTAACCATATGTCCACGATACACACGTTGCGGAATGAGTTAAAGTTTTGCCTTTGTTAGTTGAATGTAACGTATCTAGAATAGAGTAGAGTAGAGTAGAGTTGTGAACACGCGAAATAAAAGTGTTTCATTAATGTAAAGAATACTGTTGAAAACGCGTCGAAAATATTAATCGCGCGCTGATACTAATCAAGTTATTAAATAAATACGAATTCATGACAATGACAAAGTCACACACGAAGCTGGTAAATATTGGTGTTAATATAGCATATTGTAATATTACAGCTGCTGCATGACTATAAAAAATCGATAACGGGTTAGAAGCGTGCCAGAAGTCGTCCGATTTAGAAGGTGTATTTGACGAGGCAAATAAACTTTCTAAACCATACATAAGACAAAGACGACTTAACAATGATGTTACTACCACCGTACTTACTGTCGTCGTGAAACGATGCTAAACTCTTTCGGCTGCAAATACTGCCTTAGAAGGTATCTCAAAGATCATTTTTCAAGGATTGATTGGTGTAATCTTATCAATCTTCGTGTTCCGTTGTGCATAAATATTTTTTATATATGATCGCGTACGCGTGTTATCAAACTAAACTATTCTTCCTATTTCTTCATTCTGTTTTTATATTCAGAAATTGGCAAATAACTGATTTTTTATTCATGTTATATAATATCAAGAATTTTACACAAAAACGTAATTGTAGTAATTTTCACTGTCGAATGTTTTGATTGTCATATATATTCAATCGGAATCAGAGAATCATATATATTCAAAATCAGATTACAGATAATATACATTGCAGAAGAACCTTTTCCCTTGTGTTTCATAAAAATTAATATTCGTTTATCGTAGTCTTAGAGCGTGGAAAGTAAAATAAAAATATAATACAATCGATAATTTTTTTGTATGTAACAAGAATAATAAGAAGAATTATTTATCGAGTGAATTTTGAAAACCGCTTTGACGCTTGTCCGCTTTCGCAATATCATCGTTTAAATTAGATATTTATATTGACTTATGTTGCTGACTTTCCCCGAGAAAGCTTGTTACTGCATGCAATTCATAATATTCGCTGCAAAGTGATATAGACCAACGTTTCTTCTGACTCGCTATAATTTACATGCAAAACGCTTTGCCGCAAATACTAGTGCTTTTGGATACACGACGGAACACGGAGCGCTGCCTTAGGAATAGAAATACACATTTATCATATTATTACAGAAAAGAGCGAATCGCAGAAACGGAAATCGGATATCGATTCATCATCTCTCTCTCGTAATCTCCGCTAATTAGCTCCAAAAGGCGTATTCATCTCATTAACGAAACGAGTGCGCTGCCGAAAGCCATGACTGCGCTCTCCGTGCAACACAATGAACATGTAAAAAGAGATCTCTTATTATCGATCGGATGCCGTAAGTAATTCCGTGCACTCGGAGTAATCGACAGCTCTCTCTCTCTCTCTCTCTCTCTCTCTCTTTCTTTCTCTCTCACTCTCTCATGAAAGTTGATATATTGCGTGAACAGGCTTAGAACAGCGCGTAACTCGCGTAACTCGTAATCTATTATTCTTCCGAATGTTTTTTTTCCTTTCACCTTAATTTTTCTTCCTAATTGAGTCGTTGAGCGAAACGAGTCATATACATACATCACGTAAATCACATTTTTCTCATTAAGGTAAGAGGTTTAATGAAAGTACCTCGTATAAAATCCTGTTAATGATGTATTATAGCAATTTTTCTAAATCAACAGGACTGCCTAAAGTACTTGCACTGAATATCCCAACGAAACCGCTTGAAATACAAATTTCTAGTCGCCCAGAGTTATTAACTATTATACCGCCTAAAATATATATGACTTACAACCATGCCATGTGCCTGTCGATCATTATTTCGCTCAACCGCTGAATTTCCGCTACCGCATGAGATTTCCCTTCGTACAAATCAACGCTGTATTAAAAGAAATAAAAGGGACCAGACTGTTGAACCAAGAAATCACGTGTCAAGAAGCTAATGTAATAACAGCTCGCAAAGTAGCAAGAACAAAAAGAATTACTTATATGTATTGTTATTTCTATATAATATACTCTCATCTCGTCGCGCACACACCGAAGAATGAATTTCGCTGGAAATGGACTTATCGAGTTTTGCGCTACGGCTCTACGAGGGTGAGATATTAATCCATGTCCAAGCGATGGCGAATGCAAGAAGTAGACGTGCGATTGAAGTCATTTCTGCTGTTTTAATCATTGCGATTCAACGTGACGCGCCTCGAGGACTCATTCCCTCCCCGAAAGCTACCTTGTTATCTTCCTGCTTTCAACCGTTTGTCATTTCCACGACGATGGTATTAGAAGACGGAGGATCGGGGGTGGCAAGGATGACAGCTGGCAAATGGCAGCCTCGGCTGTCATACATCAGATTTGGATTAACCAGCGACCCTGACTACGTTGTCTGTCTCTCATTTTCTTCTCCTTTCTTTCTCTCTCTCTCTCTCTCTCTCTCTCTCTTCGCTTCTCCTCTTTTTATATCTCTTCTTTCTCACCTCTCTTCGCAAAGTTGTTTGCTACTTGAACGTATCGCGTGCATTTCCACCGCAAATAGTATTTTTGTTGCCAGGATTTTTCGCTTTTATCTCGCCAGGCCAGGAGAGTTGTCACACAAATCGTTGTAATCCGTAATAATATAATTACGTTTGCCCGGAATCTCTGGAGTCCGGGATAATCTCAGTAATCGCGTGCTATCTGAGTGAAACTGGCGTGTATCATTTCCTGTAGTTCATACTTTCATATTTTGACAACGACTCTCAGTGAAATTGTCGCCGTCGATTCTCGTTTCTAAGTAGTGCAAGTAAAGATAAGATCCTCCTGAAATTTATATATAAAGATTATAAAGATAGAAAAGAAAAAAAAGAGTATGAAATAAAATGCTTGTGAGAAACAGTGAAGGCGTACAGTAATTCCTGCATTCCATGGGATTTTTATGGCACCAATTTAAAGTGATCTGTTAAATCGACGATTTTGCATGTCACGCTATTTGATCTCCGTTCAACGACATCCTCGAAATTTGTCATGCGCGACAGTGAAAAGACGCGATACACGATACTGCTGTCGTGTCACTGTTACTGAAGATCACGTTTCGTATCAAAGAAGAGTAAAGATGAAGTACGGTAAATTCCGTTATCGTATCCTTCTTTCTCAGAATTTCTACGGGACGGATAAGCCGGCCGTGCTATGAAATACGAGAAATTCTTTCCGAACGCGAAAAATTCACCTCGATATACATTCGCTGTCATTATACCAGCGATTACGGCAAACTTTTCGCTCGAGAGCTTTACGGTGTATAAATTATTCGAGATAAATAGACTTGTAATCGCGATAAGGAATACTTCTCGTAAAAAGGAGGTTGCTTTCGCAAAGAAGAAAGAGACAGAAGGAAAGGAAGAGTTTGCTCTCTCGAATTTATGTCGCGCAAAGTACGTCTTGCGAAATAATAAGTATATTTGACAATCTGTTTTTCTGAGAATCAGAGAGAATCGGACTCCTGGGAAGTACGGGGAAGAGCAAGATACTCTTAGACGTACTCGTTAACTTGCGACCACGTCGAGACGGCATCGTACGTAAGCGGATGAAAGAGATAAAAAAAAATCCTCTCGAACTTTTAATTGAAACAGCGCTCTCCAAAAGAGCCGTAGCTCCGTGTCAACACGTGAATAAGAGAATGTCTCGGAAACTCGTTTTACGGCGTGGCTGAAGTCTCCGCGACTATTAGCGTGAGAATGAATGAGATTTTAAACTGGCACATCGGAGATAGCTTCTTTGAACATACTGAGGACAGTTAGTCGAGAAGAATGTCGTGCAAAAGTTACCATCATTTGTATAATCTTTCGTTACTCAATGACGTTCATGGCTGGCTTTCCTTTTATAGTTGGAGCCTGGCCAGAAACTTACAAAAGAATATACTTTTGCTGGAGAGTTAATCTATAAGTAATTTCCATTTATCCAGGACTTCTTGAAAAATCGTAGTTAAAAATATTTTGAGATTGCTATTTAAAATTGTTATTTCTTATTTTTAGACATATGCGCGAATAGATTATTCAACTAAAAAATGTTCATAATATAATAAAACGAGAAATATTAACGATTTATAATATTTCATTGAATAAGAAAGTTCGAAAGAAGAATAAAAACTAATTATTTTTATGTATTCCAATTTACATTCTGCATATATCGCTGACAATGAGCTCTTTATGCAATGAAATATTTTGCGTACGTTTTATACGTAAAATAATACATTTAACAAAGTAATGTATTAAAGCACATTGTTTTACAATTCCTTTATTTCGTGAAATATTTATATAATCAGACTGATATGTCCGTGTGAATATCAATTAATCTGAAAAGTTAAGCTTTATTTTTATCCTGATTATCCTGATAACGGCATACTCAGGATATGGGAAGAATAAACGTTGGAATTTCCAATTATGCGCAAACTGCATGGCTTCCACCGGCGCGTGGTTAATTTGACGTTTGAGCAATGCCGCTCCGTACGCTTTGGACGCACAAAGTTACGGCTGCTTCATTTCGCAAATCGCTAGCGACGGAGCGAAACTGTCGTAAAAAAATTGGCAGTGATCGAGAGAGGGATAAATAAATAGGGTAGATCATTCACTGTCTCGCGCACACACGCAATGCAGTTGTCTGCAATTGCATTTGTTCTGCATTCCGCGAGAAGCACGTGCTGCTAGCTTTACAATCCTATTAAATATTTATTTAATTTGAAGCTGGTACGATTGTTTGTGAGCCTCATACAAACATCATTACTTCGTATCGCATATACATTATCACGAGCGTTGGCGTATCTAACGGATGATTCATAATCGATGATAGTATCGAAGAATGCACGTAGGAACGCAGGGGGAGATATATAATCGTTCTTTTATAAAGTTAATCACACGGACGATTTAATCTAGTTATAATAATTCAAATCGCAAAGAAAGAAAGAACACATTTTTTATCTTGGACATTTATCAGGGACACAAAGCGTTCTTTGCAAATTGTATTCCGCTGATTTCTCGTTCGTGATATGTCACGATTACTGTACTTTTTTTTTTGTTTCGCTGCAACAACTTGTGAAAGTTTTATTTATTTATTTTTCTCATAAATAGCACTGTGTTGCCGTCATAATAATTACTGTGCGTTGCATAATTCCTCGGGCAATTAGTTACCGCAATATTGGCGTTATAAACGCATGTATGGCGCGTAACTCACATGTAAAACCGCACATGGTTACGCACGATTTTACAGCCCGTGTACGATCAGGCGGAGCTTTAGGGCGCCTGACTTTACCGAAGCGCACGCAAAATACAGTTGCAATACCGGTGCTTAATTGCTTCGTGTTGCACAGGGCGTATAACTGCCTCCACCTCCAACGTGGAGGCGTTTGCGGTAACGGCGATACATCGAAGGAAGATTAACTCCACGGAGCTTACCGTGCAACGGATTTAATCCGACGAAGAAGGATAACGGAAACTAAAAGGCATATTAATCGTGAGAAAACCGGCATTTCTGACGCTGTTAGATTTATCCGAAAATTTAGCGCTCTTTAAGAGTTGCCGCGCTTTAAAACAGATCTGATGCCTGAAAATTAAATAATATTCTCACTCGATACGTTTCAATTACAAGACAAATGTGATCATAGTAAGTTAAATCCTCTCGGAAATTGAAAGAACGGACAAAATTAGATGAAGCTGAAATTTGAGACAGCACGTAAGAAATATTCTTGATTTATATATTCTTATATAACTCCGATGCGTATACATATATAAATTGCGTTTATATCACCGGAATGCAACATTTAAATCTCAATTTTCTGTTTAATGGAACGGAATATTCTGTATTTCCGCTTTTCTTCGCATTGTTGTCTGTACTAATATTTTGTTCATCAACCGTGCAACTGACTTTTCGTCGGAAGAGGGATGAGGGCAGAACTTTCTGAGAAATTATTCGATTACTGTGCAACAATCCCTTACATTATCCACCGCTTTCACAATGGACCTATTCGGGATTATTCACTGCGTTATTCACTATTTATTCAATCTTGCGCTCGTGCTCGACGCGTTTATTCTCATCTCGCGGAATTACGGTTTCGATCAAACTAAATCAGTCCACGGCGCGCCGACACATACAAGTACATCTTTTACATACTCAGAGGCGCGTATGCTAACACAATCTTACGATATCGCACACACCTACGTAGTGGCAGGCGCCACTGCTCGGTACGATCGGTGTGGAAGTGGTTATCTAGCTCGCCATTAGGCACGATTGTAGTTTAATTGCTTTTGACGTACGTTCCGGCCGTGGAGCCACTCCAGTCCTTTTAAAAGTAAAGTCGAATCTCCACGGCATCTCGACGCGAACCGAATCGCGAGAAGTATTATCGAAGACCTTTGTTGGATTTTGCCCTTTTAATCATGATTAAAGGAATTGACTCTAACGGAGGGGATGGAAGTTGAAGTAAGATTAATGTCTTAAACTAAAGAGCACACAAAGTCGAAAATATTTTTACGACCGTCGCGATAATAATCCCCTTTCGCAAGTTTTCGTAATTAAATAAAGACAAATTGCATTTTATCGCAACATTAATTTAAACAGAGCTATTATTTGAACAAAAGTTACTTCAACAAAATTGTGTGTAAGTTCTGTGGGAATTTCGTATTGCGCACCACTGTTACCAAAGGGTTGAAGTTAAGAAGTAAAGTTGAGATCGCAAACGCTCTCCTTGATATAATATCTTTTAAGAAATTTTGGGAATGCATAACTTAGCAGCTCTGAAAAATTATCTATTGAAATTCCCGCACACCAATTTCCTTCGCCTTTTAGATTATTCGAAACGGTGCCAACGTTGTTGTTGTTTACTCCGCAATGTCCCACTGAAAGTTTCCTGCCGTCTGCCACGTGATGAAGAAAAAGTCGCCATGCTAGAAACAATATAAAGAATGGAATGCAGGTCAGGCGCATCTCTTTGTAGTGCATTTCACATATGCCTTCGTTGAACAAGCTTGACTTTTCACGCGAGGAATCTGCTTTGATTATCAGCGCTTTCATTATTTATGACAGCCATCAAAAGCCCGAGATCAAAATCAATTAAAAATCGCTCGAGTTACAACACGCATCGACCGCAACAACAATGCAATCGATAGCAATTTCTGGTAATGCAACTAAATTTGATGTTAATTTAACTATGCAACGAAACCGTAACACATAATAATTATTGACGGCGTATCCTGTGTGAATACTAGTATCTTCATTTAAACAGCAGTTGTTCATTGAGGTTGGCGTTAATCATCAATTGACAACATTTCTATGAAGAGCTTACTATACCTACCACTAAAGAGCTTTGATTTCAATCGAGTCGCTTCAATTCCATTACATTCCTTTCGTCTGCATTGATAACTTTTGTCCTACATTTTACAGGTATGCGAATGCCACCGTAATGCTGAGTGTGCTGTATATATAACTGTAAATAATGTTTGAAACGTGTTCGAAAATCCGAAAACGGAATTTTAGAGGACCGTTGAGTCTTCGCATTTGAATACCGTCGAGAGCATGTGGCTTGAGATCCCTCGCGTTCCTGCAAATTGTAGCATTATTACGCAACATTCGCGTAGGTGTGATAATGTACAGTTTATTCAGTCAGTCGTCGACAACACTGTCGAGCCGAGGTAAAACGATCCTAAATTGGTCGATCCGCATTTCTGTAATGGGACACGATGATTGACGCGTTCAGTATTTATTCAGGCACGATAGACAGGTATATCAGGCTCGTCTGCGAGTCGGTAAATCTTTGCCCATTGGCCGAGCCGTAAAAACGATCCTAATACGTTTAGCACGTCCCCTCGGATAAGTTATGCACGAAGTGTAGAGCGTTGAATCGAGTTCCCAAGCGGTCCGGGGAACAAATGGCGAAACACCGCTCATCGATCGTGTCCCTTGTCGTCTTGCTGCCAGTTCCCAGTGAAGGGTAGTCACGATACGGCGAAAAGTATTTCAAATATGGGATTCATGCATTCACCTGGATAAGTCAGTATTTTCCCCCTTTCGCCAACACCGTCGACAAACTATTTTGATTTCGTAATTTATTTTCCCTATGCGTTTTCACCCAGGATCCATGTTCTAATTTCTGTCGTACGTTCTGAATGAAATACTAATTCTGTCACGTACTTGATGATCTATGTATGAAATATGTGTGATTAAAATGCGAATTGGATTTTAATATTATTATATATGAACTAAACTAGAAGGCTACAGACACTAAAAAAAAACATTTAATTTAATAAAATGTTTCACTTTTTTAATTCAGGAGAATGATTTCAGATTAAATTCAAGTAACTTAGAAAGCAAATAAGGCAGATTGTTACTAAATTTTTTTAAGAACAAGCCCTCCTCGTTTAATTTTTACATTTATCTATTTTGTTCACTTTTCAAAACTAATCATTCTGCAGCAAGAACTATAAACTTTATTTTAAATCTGTCTTTTAATAATGAAAATAATTCAATGCGCAATTGCGGAGAACTATGGCTTCTTACAGTTTACATTTTAAATTTTGCGGCACGTAAGTGGTAAATTAGATTTTCTCAAGTAAGAAGTTGGTGGTACATTCAAGTATGTACTTGAATGAAGCTTGCGAGTTAAAGTGGAGGGTCGGTCTCCCTGGAAATCGAATGAAGCAATTCCAACGAAATCGTTTCAGCGAACCACTAAGCTCGGCTTCAGCGTGCAAGCGAATTTCTGTTAAATCTTCGAAATTATGTTTCCAAAAATGCCGATATGGATCAGCGAGAGAACGTATGGGGCATCGTTCTTCGCTTGAAATTGTAGATACTACCAATGATAAAAATTTATAGAATACAACGGCGCGCTCCTATTTCCTTTCTCTTCCCTGCGTCGTTATTAGGTGTAACGTTCGATTTATTAATTTTATCTCACGTCTATCTTATTTATTTATTTTACCTTTTGCAAACCTGCCAATATTTCCAACAAGTAAATTTATCACGCTCAATCGCGATTGCCTCAGGCGAATATGTGTGTAATACATGTCGTAACAGGTCACTTAGGAATATTATATCGATCCGCTGCGTTTCGCTGGGGGAAGGACAACGGGGAAAAAAGCGGCTAAACACTGCGAGGGCTTGCAAAACGGGGCGAGAAAAATCCGTGACCGGCGCAAGGTGGTCGGTCGAGAGGAATGCAGCTTGGCAAGGACACTGGTGGTAGTATAATAAAAAGAGAGATCGTAAGTTTCTTGCGGTATTTCTTTCCCGCGCCATTCTTCGGCTCGAAGGACGGCTGGCGTGGGCGTCGAAAATGCACTCCGCTCTATTCGCTCTCGGCATTGGCCGATACTCACTGTTTTGCCATCTTATCACGTTTATTTTCGTTATATATCCCACAATGGCTTATCAGTCGGTGTGTGGTTTGTTCTATTTTATTGACTTAAATAATTCTCTATGAATGCGATCTGTGAAAACAGACGGTATGTAAAATAAAATGTAAAATAAATATTGAAGAAGGCTTCACTCTCTCTACGCGGTGTATTTCTCGGGTCTATGAAAATAAAAGGTCTATTACATAACGGGGAGAGCTATCTTTGAAATAAAGTTTGCATAAACTGGTGAATATTCATTTAGTCCTATTTGCAAAATTTCTCAAAATCCGTTTTCCGCGAAGAGACATTTCACCATGACATTTCCACACTTTTCACAGGAAGAAACAGTTTCTTGTAATGAGTCACACCATTGTCGTGGCTACTTTTTTCCCTCGTCCGTAGTCGAGCGTCAGAAATGTACTTGCTTGACAGCTACAAGTTGCTGCTGGGGAATTCGCGCGGCATCTAGACTGCTGGACACAAGCGACTTGTTGTGCTTCTCGGAAAAGCTCCCTTGGGCGCGCAGCAAAAAATGTGGGCAGCGTAGCGTGCCAGCACTTTAATTTTAAGATTCCTCTTTCGAGATGAAAAAAATGGGGCTCCAGTTACCGGCTAATGAAGAGAATTTAGTATCGCATGGCGAATATCTGGATGCGGTTAATTAAACTGAAATTTCGCAATTATTTCTTCGCTCCCGGCGCAAACCAATGCAGCGGTCTAGCGAAGTTCACCACGTTCTCCAAGTGATTCGCCGTTTAAGCCACGGTGAAATTAAATTTCTTGGTTTGTTTTTACGGCTGAAATAGTACGAGCCGTGTATGCCGGGCGGGACGACTTTGCGTTGATTTGACGCCGCGGGATTTAAAGAGGAGTGCAGCTTTTATTTAATAAAAAACTGAAAAACGGTTTAGAATACGCCGTTCCAGTTTTGTCCTCGCTGTATTCTTCGGCGCGGCAAAATGGCTTATGATATTAAATTATGAAAAGCAATAGAGAAACTGGAAATATATATAGAAGATCTCCAAGTGCTCACTATCAATATTCGGAAAATGTATCTGACCTTTTCCCTAGTGAAAATACTGAAAAAATCATACAGATGCATTTTACATCAGATATTTGGATGTCTATAAAAATATATGACTGTGACAGAAGTGCGCGAAGTATCTATATGGAGGGAAAAATTTTTTTAAAATGATGAAATAGCAAGAGAGTTTTATCGAGAGAGATTATATTTGAATCAAATACCTTATCCATCTTTCTAAAGCTTCAATTTCATGCTTTTCAGTGATGTAATTACGTGCTACATCATGTAAAAGATGTCGAAATTTTCTTAAAGCGCACATCTCGGTGTCTAAAGATTACTCTTTATCCATTTTCTTCTCCTACATTATATATGAACACTATTACGAATTATTTTACGTAATTTTTAAAAGATATATATATACATATTACATAGAACTTTGCAGCGTTTAATATGCAAATTTGATTGATTATTGAAATTTCTCTAATCTGAAATAGATGTACATTTAAAGTGAACGAAGAACAGTTCAGAATTTCGGGAAATTCTTGCAACTGCCTCAGGCTAAACTGAAAACTAGTTTCCATCGGATCATCAATGATTTCGCCATCGTTGGCACTGCGCCTCGCGCTATTAATTTTTGATTCGCGTTTTCAGCAATATGCCGTACACGCCGGCGTAGAACATCATGTCGCTTTTTACTTGAACGCTTTATTCAACAAATACAGATAATTGACAATAATTGTTGGGAATCTGCAAGCGACATTATATTGATATTACGTAATCGCAATTTGTGCGACATTCTATTGAAAGTATTATGTAACAAGAAATAGATATACATATATTGCGTAAATAACATCGATATTAATTTATCTTTTACATATTTTCATATTGAATCATATTTACATTCGTTTTAATAAATAAACAAACATGTATTTAGAAAGTTATAAAGCGTGTAAACCTATTTGATCATATTTTATTTTATTTCTCTCCCGTACCGTGTTTTCTAACTTGATATCCGATATACGGTGTCATTTCACGAATTGCATTGCTTCTCGAAGCTCACATGCCACTCTGTCGAATTGCACGTACACGTTTATATTAAATTCCCCGATATATTATCGTGCACCATCTCTCATCTTCGTAACGGCGAAATTATATGCGAGGCAAGTATTCCGGCAGTTCCGGCTGACATACGCGGCAAATTGGTGCTTAAAAGCGACTAACTGAAACTCGAGTTCATATCATCTTCCGAGTGCCATCGACCAGTTTGAATACGCGACACTGATAGGACACTGATTTGGCCCCGATCTAAAGGCTCGTTTATTAACGTCCATTGCGAATTAATTTCGTGACGCTACGATCCGCATTGTGATCCCCGACGACGATGCGCCCGGTATTACTAATGTTCAATAATCGATTTAATCGTTACTTTCATCTCTAACTCTTCAATTTCGTTCGCAGGATAAAAAAATAATATCGTAGAATTCGCACATTTTCCATTTTCCTTTCTCGCTTGAACGAGCTCTTTGCGGAAAACGATTCGACTGCACTTACAAGCCTGTTGTTCGCAGCCGCGACTCGGAAAACGGTTTGTGCAAGTAAAAGTTAGCAACTCGTTCGATATAGGCGCTGTATACATGTGTATTTATACCCGTGTAAACTTCGATCAAAAGTGATTCACTCACACGGAGGTCGCCTTCCGGAAATACTTTCCAACTGTTTCTTTCCATTGACCATAGGACCAAGTACGCATCTTCGATTTTTCACCGGTTGTTGGTTAATGCAAGAGCTTTATGGCACCGATAAGGTTTAACGCAGCAAATGTCGCGCGATATAGCTCGCTGTGCATATAGTCCCATCGTGGGGTCTAAGCAATCATAAGCCGTTCGATACGCGAATTGCAAATAATACGATCGAAACAGCCTCGTCTGTAAGGAAACTATCCGCGAAAATTATTCGCGCCAACGTTTCCATTGGTTATCGGCTAATAGACTTTATTAAGTATTCCAATTCGTCGAATTAAGGTTAGCCTTATTAAAAACTAATAACGCTCTGTTTTCTCATAATTTAATTTATAAAATGCTTACGCCCGCGCGATATTGCTCGGTGCAGTAATTAATTTTTATATGATGCTCTTTCATAAGTAATATTAAATTCCCATCATATAAACGCGCTCGCCGAAAGTGCTCGGCTTTAAATTATAATTAATTCTCCCTATCGCGAGTTTTATCGATGCGTTTAATTATTTCTATCGAATCCGAGCTAGTACACTTTAAAATTTACCGCAAATAGCGTTGGCGGTGTATCGCCGCGTGCGAGAATGCGAATCGATTTCCGCACAGTGATGTATCGCCATGGCAATGAAAGCTGAACGAGTGTTTGATAAGGTAAATAAAGTTATGACGAAATCGATAAAGTTAGCCGAGGAAACTTCCACACGCGTGCATATAACATGTCAGTGATATCGCCTAACTTTAATTAATTCTCTAAAATTTCAAGAAGGGATCTACCTCGTTAAGAGACAATTTTCGACTTACGTTCCGCCGCCAGTTGTAATCGCAGTTGTAAGATTCTCCAGATGGTCCCAGCGATTATTCTGTCTCGTCGAACAAGTGAGATAACAACTGTTTCACATCGCGCAGCGGTGCCGTCCGACAAAAGACGAAAATTTAACGGAGGTCGGATGTGCTCTGAGATGGAGATTGATCTCGACGAAATAAACTTGGAGCCGTACGCCTCTTCCCCATCGGTTGTTATTAGCTGAAAGTTCCTGGATACACTCCAACTCGGAATCAGCTTCGTTTGATCGCCAACTTTTTGCTACGTTTCCGAGATCGCTCATGAGCCACTCTTACGAAGATATAATAATTGCCTTTAGTTTTTCTGCTTTTAAGTCAGATCAATATAGAGTGCTTTGGTCATTTATAAAATGAAGTTCGCAATATGTTCTTTATAAAAATAAATCTAGATTTTATGGTAAAATTTGATTAAAATGGAAATTAAAATGTCTGTCAAAACAGATCGTATTTTATAACTGCAATTTATGTTATTTAATAGAGAATTATAGGATATACTCCTAGTATCCCTCTTTCTCCCTGTTCGATAAACTTATATAGCGAGGTTTTTACATTTATCATTTGGTACTTAATTTAGATCTAGCTTTTTTCTCATATTTCCTAGAACGAGCTTCAACTCGGATATTTTATTATTTAATACGAAAGATTACAGAGCTTAAACTAATTAAACTTTTATTGCAGCAAGTTAAACTTTTTCGCGACAATTACCATGAACTATCAAGACGTTTAAAAATTAAAAAAACAGCTGAAAATTTTATTCCATATGCAGTTCTATTATTAATGTACGCGATTGTTTTATCTCATGAAAGAGATCGATCAACAACGATTGGATATGCACATGCAATTATTTCATAAATATGCTGTGAAGTTACACACGCTGCAAATCGTCCCTTTGAGGACGTTATCGATATAAACCGAGAGTGGCGACCTTTGCGTGGTACTTGCATTAAGTCAATGTGCATCCGTACGCCTTGTTGCACAACGTATTCATATCTGAGGATATGTAATGAGTAATTAACTCGCGCACGGACTGCCCTCCAAATGCGCGGAATACAACCGATACGGAAATCGGGCTTCAAAACTCTATAATCGGATCCAAAGTTTCTCCCGCGGTGCTCCTACGGGCTCGTCTTGTAACCACTTCTGCATTCGTGGTAAACTAAACTGAGTCTGAAACTGAACGACTTAGAACTTACTTGGAAACTTCTATTCCATTACGTAATCACGATATAGACGCCACGATGTATATTCTCGCTGTCATTCTTGAGCATGGTCCACACAGGGTACATGCGATTCTCAGTAGAATTGTGACGCGCAATTCTCGCGGAAAATTTTGTCGGGAGCTTTCCGAGAAAGTTCGCTTCAAGGAAAGTCGTTAAATCGGTGTAACAACGAGTTCATTTCTAATTTCACATGACAATGTTTCAAGAACTTGTTGAAGAAGCTACTGAAACTACTGAAAAGTATTATCGAATAAAAAACAAATTATTTATTGATAAATATCACAAAGGAATTAATTTATTAATGCTTTCATATCGATTGCAATCTGTTTAAAAGTCTGCATTTAAATCGAATAAGTTATAGCTTCGAACCTGAAATTGCGAGGAAATTGTCGCGTCAGGAAATTGTCATCTTACAAAAATATTTTTATACCTAACATTTATTATTCTATATTATTTGATGATGATAAAACCGCATCTCAGATCTGTTATAACTTATGTTATACGTCGAGTTTAAGCCCATCATAGCATTCGCGAAATAGTTCTCTAAGAAAATGATATTATCAGAAAACGCAAGGAAGTCGGTAATTATATTTATACAGAGCACGCGCGGAATTTTTCTCCTATCTCTGAGTGTACTTTCCTGATAGAATCTCTTAATGGCGTACCTTTAAACAATAACTCGCGAAATAAGCTTACGTTTCTATGCGATCTTACTCACATACTGATAGAACGGGCAAGTTTTCCCGACCGAAATTTTATCGGGTTTCAACGCCGTCGAGAGAGACGGGCTTCCGTCGCGGAAGTGGCTTATCCGTAAAGGAAACAGGGTTCCTTTACGAATAAGAGCACATGCTGTGATTTCTACGGTCACTCCCTATCTCAAGGAGGATGCCGTACAACGACATTACGTGCATATGTGATTCCATATATGTGTATATACATGTATACGTATACATATATAAATATATATGTATATACATATTATATATATATATATATATTTATATATTTATACATGTGTTATATTCGTGTACGGAGAACACGAGCGAGGAGCGGCACACGTAATGGCGATACGATGTTTTAAGGGATATAGGTCAGGGATTCGCGGGATTCTGCACGTGAATGCTTCGGCGGTGTTGTTCTATATCAGCGGTTAACCTGAATTTCGTAACGGCCAACATCCGTCCAGAAACGAAGCGCGGCGATTCGGTTACGAGTACCTGAAGAACGGAACGGCACAATTTTTCCACCGCGAATAATTGGAAATATGATTAGCTCGGCGGCCGCTGCAAAAACCTCGTGGCGATGCGCTAAAGTTAATTAACGTGCAAATCTTAAAGTTTACACTCAACATTAAAATGTCAACGTTGCGCGCCACAAATCTTTTTTTCTTTTACTGCTAACGTGTTCGCGAAAATGTAAGACTATGGAATGTACCGCGCATTTTTTGCATGCGTGGCAGCGACTACATTTAAGAACGAAAATGATAATTACACGAGCGCAATAATATATATAGTATCCTCTAAAAAATAAAGCAAACATTCACAGTTATATATATATATATATATATATAACTGTGAATG
>VBVR01002527.1:0-22017 GCA_011638315.1 Tetramorium parvispinum
GATAAACAGTACAAAAATTATCCTTTTAATTATTTTTTTATGTTTTCGGACTTTTACTATTATTTTTGTTATATTAAATAGAAATTTTACAACAGAAAGAATCTAGTATGAACATATATGGACATGTTTCGTATATAAATTATATATTTTTATATCTGTTTATACATATTTATATAAATTGATATATGTTGATATATGAAAATTTTTTTCCACGTTTATAAAAAGAATAGCATTAATTTATACTGTTTAACAAAAATATGCAAGAGATCGTTTTTTACCGAAATATGATAAATATGATATGACACTTTTTTGTCACATTTCGCAAGTGTGTTCATTCTGTCCAGTAATATCCAATATAAAAAAATTTAAATTATTAATCCCATATTAATAATTTCATTTTCTTTTCTAATTAAGTAATGACAGAATGAGAAAGAGAAAATATAATTAAATTATATTATTACATGTATGTATCTTTATTTTAACCCTTTGTAACTCATTGTGACAATACGGTTACAAACCGGCAAAGTGTCCATCAAAGTCCTAAGTCATGAATTTTTCTGTTGCAAATCAATGTAACATAACTGTCACATACCAATGCATCAATACAATACGCGACCAAAAAGACATAAAGGATCTGCTCAGTATATTCCGCCAATGGCAATACGCCAAGACCAATTTGGACACTGACCTATTTGGGTAGAAAAAAGGATAAGGTGCAAATACCCTCAATGCAAAGGTGTTTTACAAACCTTATGTGAAAAATATGGTATAGCCCTCTGCTATAACAAGCAAAAAAACTGTTTCAAACTTTTCCATACTACCTAATAATCGTACGTAATATGTAACTCAATGTTGCAGTAATGTTACACTCCCTTTGTTGTTATATGATTTTCTCTACATCAAAAATATAATTTTTTCACGAAATATGTGTTTTCTTACTTATTAAAACCTGCCCAAATTTCAATACTTTTTTTATTTTTTATAACTTGAGTTACAAAGGATAAATTACCGGAAAATTCTGATAATGAACTTTAAGTAGACCATTTTGGCGAAACTTCGAAAGAATTACGAAGAAATATAAAATATGCAACGTGTTATCTGCGTAAGTACATTGTCACGCAAATAACATTAATGCGATTCTAAGGAATGCAGATGTACGAGCGTTTTAGCATGTGTAAAGATGGTTGAACATTTATGAATACATCTCACATTGATCATTGTAAACACGATTATGTGGACGCAGTGACGTTTCGTGCAAACAAAAGCGCCGCTGTTCCTTGAAATTATTGAAAATTTCATTATTCATGATGTCATCGAAAATATTGACATCTAACGTATTGTTCGCGTCGCAACGTCATCATCTTCTATTGGCACGAAAACAAAATTCAACGGAAAACAACGTATGTCACTCATGTTCATTTTCGTAGTAGGCAAGACCCCGGCAAGAACGTCACCTCGTACTGTCAAAATCTACGAGCGTGTAACGTACGTGTAACATGTTGTTGCGCGAGACAGGCTAGTCACAGGCAAGAGAACGTGAGTCAAATCTGCAAAGTGCTCCGAAATATTTCAGAACGAAAGCGCGAGAAAACGCTGAGACGGGATTTGAGCGTCGTGCAATCACGTATAAATTCTTGCTCGTATAGATACAGCTTAATTTGAAATGTGCTTAACATGCGCCTACGGTATTGTTTCTTGGCTCAGCGTGAACTAGATCTCGGAAAGATACTCAAGTGTTCCGCTCTGATTTTGACTGAAAAATATAAAAGTCGATCTCTCTTAAAGGGAAAATTATTTTTTTTTCCGCGAGAAAGTAAAAAAAAACACTCTTGCTTTTACTGGTTACACTGTACATATATCTAGAGCTTAGAAAAGAGACACTTGTGTATGTTACACTATTAAATTCGTAGTGTCAAATTACACATAATTTGACGCTATGAGTCATTTTTAATTATTGAGTTATTTTTAATTCCAAAGGTCGCCACTGCTCCTACTCAATATTTCATTAATGTTGACTAAAAGAAAGGTAAAATTTTGACTCACACGGAAATAAAATTAAATAAATTAACAATATATTGAGTAAGGCTTACTCAATATGTTGCTAATTTTAATTCATTGTTTTAGTCAAGTTAACCGAATATTGAGTAGGAGCAGTGGCAATCTGTAGGAGTTTACAGTGTAGAAATACCGTTCTTTATGAAAGAGCATAAAGTGGAGCGAAGAGAAATGTGTTTACATACAAGAATACATTTATAGAGACGGAAAGGGACTGGCCAGATGGAATCTCGTAATCACGAGATACAAGGGTCAGAATGAAAAATCGTCGTTCTAAGGCCGTGAGGAAAATCGATTTCCGTCAGAATAACGCGCGGACTGCCAGCATCCCGCGCGGCCGCTCGAAGCGAAGCAAGATCGCTTTCGCTGACCGCCGCCGTGTAACGGTCGTCGATATACACCGGCACGCATCGTGACTTGCGTAACTTGGGGAGAAGTATTATGTGGAACGGCGACAGCTTTTTTTTCTCCGAAGATAACCGGAATCGCTCCCATTCCGGTCCATTTACTCACTTTCTTCTCTCGGCGGCGAACTTGACGCGGCGAACTTGCGTACTCCTCACCGGTAGAAGAGAAGTCACAGCATAACGAAATTGGATTCGCGATTCGCGAGTCAGCCGAGGAAAGTGTAGTCGCCTTCATGTTGAGCGGATTAATCTTTTCGACTTTCGTCTGTTGCCAGTGCATAAAATATTAATAGACTATTTCGATTCTGCGCGCATTCGGAAGGGATTAATTGCAGCAGAAAATTCTCGTATGAAAATATCGAGACCACAAGTTGTGAGTGATAAAAATTAAACATTCAACGAGTTAGGTTTACACATACTCAAGATCCGCAATTACGCATATGCAAGCAAACAGGTAAGTGTATCGATCGCTCCATTAATGCATATCCGGATTTGATTTTTGCTGACAGTTTCACTTTTTGCTAGTTGCTGGCTGCAAGTAATATCAGTTATATTTTAGAACAAAATAAAATTAAAATTTTTAATTTCTGCTCATATCTCTTTCTTATCGTTTATAAATAATTCAAGTCTAATTACGCGCTTATAATTACAATATACTAGATGACATGCAGTACGATAACAGAATATTTTTCTGCAGAAGAAAAATAATTTTATATGAGGTCAATTGTATACTGTAAGTAAAAAATTAAAACTTTAGAAGATATTTTATTATATATGTATAGATTTAGACTATTACAGCATTGTGTATATGTTGGATCTACTTAAGATTTTTTAAATAAATAACAAACAAAGGCTCTAGGAGTCATTAGTTTTAGCACTAAATTTTAGACACATTAGAATAATGTAATAATGTACAAATTACAGGCGTTTCAATCCTAATTAGATCATTTTCAGTGTAACAATTAAATTCAAATAGAATAAAGCTGTCACACGAATTATTAGACCGCAATTGACTGAAGTATGAAGATCATAAAGAAGATCATTACAAATACATCCTTGGCACATCATATGCGAGTTATAATAGTCAATTTGCGATCTAATAATTCGTACGATCTCGTCTCTGTTTGAATTTAATTATATACTGAAGAAGACTCAATTAAGATCAAAACGTCTCTAATTTGTACAGTATTAAACTGTAGTAATTAAGATGTCTGTAATTTAGCATTAAGACTTTCTCCGGCTCATTGCCCCTTTTTCAATTATCTTTAAAATTTATGTTTCTAAGATAAAAATCTGCAATCTTGAAATATATACTGACAATAAGAGCCTGCTCTAAATTCTTAAGTAAATCAAGATATCTGATCTAATTTCTTAAGTCAATCAAGATATCTAACTTGATAATGTAAATGTATGCTAATAGAGAAAAAAGAAAAAGATTTCTGTAGAACACATATTTTATGTGATGCAATGATTGAAAAAAAAAAAAAAATCGGTTTCGCTTTGACGCACAATATATCTCTCTTTCTTTCTCGATATGTCCTATTTACTAATTCTTTTTTCATAACATATCTTCTGTACAGAGTTGCAGAATGAAGGATAGTAATGTGATTATAATAGTTATCGGAATGTGTTACAATCTAATACATACACAGAGATCTGCATTGTAAAACGTTTTTCATGCGGAACGTAAAGAACTAGAGAACTTAAAGAATCGAATTGACGCTCGATACTTTTTTCTTCTAAATTTTATTTTATTTCTCTATATTGTCATAAATACTTGAACAAATCATACCTTTTTATAAAAACAATAATTAGTTTCCATTTATAATGTTTTTAAACTTACTTTATCTAGTTTTCCTAATTTTTTATTTAACACTTTAAAATAAAGAATGCAATCAAAATCCTTTACGTCTTTTAAAAAGCTAAAAATATGGAATAATTATGAAATAGAAAGTTATAAATTAGAATTAGGAAATAATTGTAAATTAGAATTATATAATAAGCATAAATTATAATAAAATTAGAATTTATAATGCATACTTGCATTTAAATGGATAAGCTAATTTCGTTTTCTACGTACAAACCGGAACATAACGATAACGTAAGCAAAACCTCAACTCCGGGAGAAATAAATTGAGACTGTCACATATAATGTACATGTAAATATATATAATTAATTACGAGGGACCTAAACATGCTCTTTGGCCTCCTGGATTAGGCAAATTTCACACTGGTCATTCACTACCCGGGATGCTGCGGACAAAATTACGGTTGAACCTCGTACCGCGGGATGGCGCTAGATTTCCGTCGCGCCTCGCCGGTCTCGCGTCTCGCGGCGAGCTGTCAGAACCGCTCCCGCGCCCGTGGCGATCGTCTGCTACCGTCACTTCCGTCTGCGCGAATTATCTATCCGGCGCGATTAGGCGATTAAATAAAGAAGGACAACGTGACGCAAGATTCAAGCGCTTTCGAGCGAACGTCGTGTAATCTTAGAACGGGAAAAAAGAAAGGGGGAGTACACGCCGAAAGAGAGAGAGAGAGAGAGAGACGAACGAGCCGGTGCGGAAGTGTGTGCAGATAATCGGAAGGAAGTTAACACGAGGGAGAACGGAACGCAGGATGTAGATGAGCGGACGGGATTGCGCCGGTACCGAAGGGAGACGGAAGAGCGCGTCGACGACGACGGCGTCGGCGGCGTCGGCGGCGGCGGTGGCGGCGGCGATAGGCGGCGATAGGCAGGACGGAGCGAGGAGGGAAAGAGGGAGGCAGGGAGGGCGATCGACTACGCTCGGCGAGCGGCATAGACGAGAGACTCGTCGGCGACAGTGGACGGACGGCAGCGGACGGCGGCAGCGTCGGTGCTAAAAGGCGGGGACGGTCGTCGCTCGAGCGTGACCGCGTGTGTTGAGAGAAGCTTGGCAGTCGGGCGCCAGTCCCTCTTTCTCCCTTTCTCTCGTTCGCGCGCGCGGGCTTCTCTCCGCGCCGTCCCTCTTCTTCCGCTTCGCCTCCCCCTTTCGTGCATCCACCGCCGGGCGACGTAGAAGAGGAGGAAGACGACGCGTGCCGCGCTCGACGGTGAGAAGAAAACTCGCGGCCGACGGCGGGCAGTCGTTACTCGAGTTTACCGAGCCGCGACGGCCAATTTCTCGTCATTCACCCGCTCGCTCGCTCGCGGCACACTTCATCGTCACGAGGTCGCGGCCGCGCGGGAAGGAACCAACCGACCAACCGCCGGCGCCAAGGGGAAGTAACGACGATCGCGGAAGAAGAGACGCCGAGGTTGTTGCCTCCGCGCTTTACCGTCTTTCTCGGACCCGGAGGTGGTGTGTCGCGTGCCGTGCGTTTATGTGCGCGGTCAGGTGACGAAGGGAGGGAGAGAGAGAGAAAGAGAGAGAGAGGACGACGACGACGACGACGACGGCGACGGCGGCGAGGGCGAGGACGACGGGGTTGCTGTCGCTGCTGAACGACGGTTGTCGACGAGCCGCTGCTGGCAGACGTGGTGCTCGACGGCGGCGACGTACGGACGGAAGCGGACCATCTCTCGCGCGCAGGGAGAAGAAAGGGACGTGGAATAGCAGGTGGGTGTAACCCGCGCCTAGTAATCCGCGCGGCCGCGTTCTAACGGTCGGCGGGGCGGGCCGCCGCGTGATCGAGGAGCGTGCACGCGCGCGTGTACCGGCGTCCGTGCGCGCACTTTGAGGTTAAGTGACGCACCTGCGATCGATCCGCCCCGCGCCGTGGAAATCCCGTGCCCGACCGGGGGAGCACCGGGAGGGAAACCGCGACCGCGCGCGCGAGACGACGCGCCAGGATGCGAGGAAACGCGATCCTCGTCCTCCCCGCGAGCCGCCCGCGGAGTTTTCGCTCCGTCCTCGAGGATCAACGCTCCTCGGTTTGATGAAAATTTCAACGTGTTATTCGCGTCTTTCTCTTCCCACCCGACAGACTGCTGTAATTCCGTTAGTGAAAAGAAAGCTTTGCAATCTATATTCTTTACACTTCCCGATCTGTCAGAATTTTAACATGCAAAACTCAATTTTGTGGGTATTCTTGCACCCATGATCCTTAGATGCGAGAAAAGGTGACTAATGAGAAATTCGACATTGACTTCGACATTGAAACATCGACTTCATTACTTTGATCCTATCGCTCGTTAACAGTCGAGTATTCTTAATTAAGCCTTGCCATAATTAAGCCTTCTGATCTCGATAAAAGTGCTCTCGCAAAGGCATTAAAAAAATTATATTGTGTACATGTGCGTTAATATTGATATTATTAAAAATGTAGAGACGTCGGGAGATCAATAATTTCTACAATATACAATGTCTCGTTTTATGTGAATAATATACATATATTCTATCTAAAACAAAATTAATTGAAAATAAATTCCTACTGCACAAAACGAGCACAAAATCTTTCCAATATGCGTATTTCGAATTCTGTTGCTCACAGATGTAAAAAAAAAAAAAAAAGAATTAGCATTTTGAGGTGAATCGCAATTATTATTAATGATACATTAAAAAAAATCTTTTAACGAAACTGTTTAATCTTCCCGTGTTAGTTTATTGCTAAATTTTATTGACCTCACGTCTCGATAAAAACTGTTCGCCTTGACACTCACAGCGTACTTTTGGTATCAGTCAATCTTTATGGTTCCTTAAATGGAGATTAATGACAGATTATGTAATAAATGTTTTATTATCAAAACTAAGCTAGATTTAATTGACTTATATTTCATCATTTTTTATTTCGCAACTTTCGCACATATTTATGATAAAACTCGCAACAAGATCATAAGCAGAAAAGAGAAAAATAACAAGGGCACAAAACGAACGAAATTCATTAATTTAACGAAGAAAATTCCGTTTATTCTCTTCCACGTTCGTGACCGCCACAATGTAACGATTCAATCTGCGTTTTCGATAAAGCTGCGCCATAATCATACTGCTTTACGCAAAATTTACTTTCGTTGTAATCGTCAAACCTCGCTACTGGCGGCTCGTGCAATTCATTCGGTCGCTTTCTCTTACGTTTAAATGGTGAACTGTTGAAATATTATATTAGCTGATAATCACCAACTCGTAGTGAACTTGTTGATGTCTTAATATTCTTATATCTTAATTTTTCAAACTTACGCAAATAGTCGATAAATAAATTATCATTTGCGTCAGTAGACGTGTTTCCGTTTCGACAAAAAATCCATTGTATGGAATTTTACCGATTGTAAATATTATATTAGCTGATAATCACCAACTCGCAGTGAACTTGTTGATGTCTTAATATTCTTATACCTTAATTTTTCAAACTTACGCAAATAGATAAATAAATTATCATTTGCGTCAGTAGACGCGTTTCCGTTCCGACAAAAAAATCCATTATATGGAATTTTACCGATTGTAAATTAGCATATTTATTAGTAAAAAAATACGAAATTATTCACGTGTATTCTATTATCTTTCAAATCGTTGCCTTCGTGTAATATAATTGTACCACCATCATTATACCGACACCAAAAATGTTGCTCGGAGCAAATAAATATCGCGACCAACCATCACTAGAAGAATAACTTAGTAGTTTAAAATACTGCAAACGGCTGCAAAGTTGAAATTTAACGAAAGTAATAACGTTACGACTATTGCCACTAGATTGCTGCAAATTATAACAATTTTTTCGTTGATAAAAACAATAGTTGGTAAAAAAAATACAATAAATTTTCAATGAAAAAGTTTTCCTCTTTTTTTATTGTTTTAAAACATATAACAATAGAAATTTTCTTACAATATTTTTTTCATTTTTAAACATTCATTAAATATTAAATGTTTAGCCTTATGAAACTTGAGAAAAAACATAAGACGTTTTATATGCATGATAGTTTTATGTAAAACGCAGCTTTTTCGTCAAACAGTTTTTAATCTTTAGCGTGTTCAAGGAATCCTTGCGATTAAGTGTACGAAAATTGGTACGTATTTTTTGCTTGTATATCAGAATTCATCCCACTTCAAAAAGTATCAAAAAATACGAAAGATTTGAACCGACTTTAATAAAACATTAATCTCACTTTTTTCGATTTCAACATCGTGATGTACGAAAGTCTTTCATAAAGTTATATGAAAATTTATTTTTACATATTTTACATTGGTTTTACAATAGTCAATAATAAAGTCACAATTAAAAAATCTGAATCGTAATGAAAGAATTTCGTGATTACAAATTTACCAGTATTTTTCCAGCATAAATCATAATATTACTTCAAAAAAAGTATTACGTCAAAGTTAATTCCTACATAACTCTAACGATTGTTTATATTTCCTGTATTTTTTATCAACTATTGTTTTTATCAACGATTGTTCATATTTCCTTATTTTTTTCAACTATTGTTTTTATCAATTTATACGATTGTTTATATTTCCTGTATTTTTTTGGTCAACTTTTAAAAACTAATTAAATTATTAAGATTTATTATTATAATAACAATTATTATAAGTATGTCGTGTCTGCATAAAAATTCTCATGGTATAATTTGCAGCAATCTATTGGTGTTAATTTAAAAAAAATTACGGACTACTTAATAATTAGTAATGCACGATTAGTATAATAAGATTAGTATAATTAGATGACATCACGCAGAGTTGTGTATGTTAGTAAATAAAAGTACGTTTGTGACGTAGAGCATCGGAAACGCAACCGTGCTTTTGCTTTTCGGCTTCGCGGAGCGTCTGTTTGTTCGTTATTCAACATTTATGCAAATCCGTTCGAATGGGATCGCTTCGCGAGTCCTCGCACGCCCGCAACTACACTCTGCTGGCCGGATTAATCGAAACGGTCTCGAGCAAAAAAAAACGGCCCGAAAAAAAACGCAAAGCATACTGTGTAAATATAGAATACACGCGCTTTGACCGCATAGTCGCGTGCTAACGTTGGGCTATCGATAAAAGCCTCGTTCCCCTACGTTCGATCGTTGTATTCTTACATAGAGTATGAAGTTTAATCCCTCGCGTTTCGACCCTTTATAACTATGGAATTTTTTCATTTTACGACTGACGTGTAAAATACAAAGGTTTTTATTGGAAAATTATCGACGTGTGTACCAGAGCCTGATTTGTGTGTTGTATGATTACTAACAATATATTTTGTATCAATATTGTGCGATATTGCAACGAAGACATTCTTTCGAAGAATTTGCTTACGAAAGAATTAAGAGAAAGTGCGACTTGCATGGCTGATTACGTACGCAAGTTTCAAACGATTCCTGCATATGACGTATATTTTGGCTAGAACCGATTGGTTCAACACCGATTAATTACACATTAACCCTAATTCTATTTCAAGTAAAAATAATGAAACGCTGGATAAAAAAGAGCCAAGCGATGTGACTTGTATGTAGCTTACATTTTCCAATCTTCGTACGTTCAATGCCAACACGAATATCTACCGTTTGAATAACACGTATTCATAATAAAGAAATTTCAAATCTCAAATTATCGCTTTATCTTCGTTCGCGATTTCTGCCTTGATCGTGATCGTTGCAGCCGAACGTGACAGTTTTTACTTCGCTGCTTCTTCGCATTGTCATTCATCGCGATAACGCGATAAAATCGCGTAATCTTCCATTGCGATTAATAAAAAAAAAGCATGAGGAACTCACGGTACTTATTGTAATAATATTTGCGGGTATTCTTCATTACGGTTCGAAGGTAACATCCGTCTGCGATATAAAAAAATGATAAAGCAGTAATTACGTTCGTCGGTATTATTTAATCTTCATTACGTGGCGTTCGTATAATCGTCAGTATTACTGCAAGAAGGCAAACGAATACAACTTTCTACTCTCGTAGAACGCTATAAATAATGCGAAATTATGTTCATTTAAAACCTATAAAGTAAACGCTACTGTTTTTCCGACTGAATTCGCGCTATACATTGTGGAAGCGTTCTCAGTTTCTCTGCTTTTCCCATTTTCATTGTTTACACCTTTCGCGAAATGTAACTTGTAACACATATTTTGCATGCAAAACCTTTTAATCCGTTATACTCAATTATACATATTTATTCATGGACATCGTAGCACTCTATAATTTATCAATTAAATAATATGAGTAATGTAAGTATGTGAGTATTCATTTGAATACTTGATGTTGGTACATCTATTTTGATATTAGAATTATTATTTAATCTGTAATTCTCTTATGAATGTTTACAGATTAAAATCAAACATACAAATGTATTAGTTTCTCTTTTAAATAAATTTAAATAATTTTAAAATATTAAAATCTTAATATTTATTAATACAAATTTTTACACCATTTGCATTGGAACTATGTTAAAACATAACAGATTTATATTATTTTTATGTCTTTATATGTCTTTCTATTTACGATAACAAAACTGTTTTAATTAATAATTTTATTTTACTGCTGATAATAAAATGTTACAAATATTAATATTGATTTGACTGATTATTATGATATTTTTGTAAAGTAATATAGAAATTTGAATCAAACGCATGATTCTATTCAATTTAATTAAATGAAACCTAATTCGGTGATTTATGAATGACATTTGATGGAAAATTCGATAATTTAATTGATAATATTTAACCAACGCATCGTGGTTATAAACAAGCAATTGCTTGACAACATAATTAACCGTATTACGAACAATATAAATGAGAATTTCTCTTAAAAAATTTAAAAAACTGACACTTTAAAATATGTCAGTATCTTAGATAGCACATATATTTTTTTATATGCAAACTTTTATTAATAATTTAGAAAAGTTTTTTTATGATGAGGCGTAAACTTCCGCAAAACGCAATAATAAACATCAAGAAAACTTATAAAGTGATTAAACCAGATAATTCTTCCTTGTAAAATAAAAGAATTTATATTAGAAAGATCTTGAAAACAGATCTGAAATTGATTTTTTGCTTGCAGAATTTAAATTAAACATTATACATAGTCACAATTTATATGGATTATATGGAATATGTAATATTTGACATTAAATATCTTATAACATTTTTTAATTAACATTTGTTTGAAATTAATAGAGTAATAATGTGTTGATTTTCTTTTTATTTTTTAAAGCTTTTAATGAGATTTTTATATTTAAGTACATATAAATTAAACGTTATTGATGTCTAACAGCTACATTAGAAAAAAAAACTATATTTCCAAATATATGTAGGCCTGAAAAACTTGGCAACTTATTTTAAAATTGTTCCACGGGCAGTTTGATCGTAAAATTAGTTAAAAATTATTAATTAAAAGTTGCGCATCATTTCGTGTATAAATAAAATAAATAATATCCTGCATTGTACGATTCCCTGAAGGTTATCATCCACACCATCATTACGATAACATTTTTATGTAATATAATTAAAATGTGCAATAATAATCTGTAATATTAAAGACTAACGACGAATAGATATGCAATATTAATAAAAAAAGAAAAGAAAAAAGACACGTTTATATTTATTTAAAATTATGATAAATATCTGATATTTAAAAAGAATTTGCTATTTAAAAAGAACCTGTTTTATTTTTCTTTTATGATTATTACACATAACTCGACAGTGAAGAAATAAAAAGTGATTTTAGAACTATACCTATAGTAACATAAAAATTATTGCGTGATGTAAATTACACGATTTTCTATCGAAATAGCAATAAAACAGTTGCTCATAATAAGATTGATAGATGATGCTTAATAGAGGCTTTGCATATTGCAGAAGATGTATAATTAAACGATAATATCTTATAAAGAATGCTCGTGTATCTACAAAAGATATAAATACGAAAGAGATAATAAAAAAGAAATAAAAATTAAGAAAAGAATGTCGTATCATTATAGTACGAAATTTGATGGAATATTTGAGATTTGCAAAATTGATTATTAGAAACACACATTTAAGCGTACGTCCAAGGGAAATGTCAAATTGATTTTAACTGCTTTTGCGTTGCTGATAAGCTAAAGTAACCGTGCCATAATAATGTCGATAACGAACTAGATTCCTGCTCTATCTAAAAAATGGTTGAATGCCTTTCCTTTTTAACGTAAAAATACAACATTGCTCCTATTCTTCATAAATCAAATACAGAAATTTTATATATGTACGGCCTAATCTCGTTTCCGTCTTGTTTTTCTCTCAATACATATTACGTATTAAGACGGCATCGTAAACAATCGTTAAAAAAACGTAGATGCGTTAAAGAATTGAGGGAGGATCCAATCGACATATTTGTAATCTAACGATATATGTCACACACATAACGTCTCTCCTGCATCCTTTAAGCTACCTTAACTCTGGTGCAATTGTTTCTGACGCTCCGTAATCGTGTATTTAGTAACTTTCTCGCGGCACACTTTGCGATGCCGAAAGTGGCCTCTCTAGTGTCACTTTTCCGTCTCCCCTTTTTCTCTTTCCCCCTTTTTGTTTCGGAGGCCTGCCATCGACGTCTGCTCACCTGTCTGTTTACGTAATACGCGTAATCGACCGGGGAAGCTACGCCACGTTGAGAGAGCAGGAGAGAAATTTACGCGACTCGATAAATCTCGGCTAAATCTCGATTTGCACCGGCAAAAAGCTTTGTCGTTATCGACGTTATCTTCTCTTACCCATTCAATGATGACACATACGATGACAAAATATAAAAGGCTCTTCGAAATAAAATTTCGATAAGAAGAGAGGAGCGATAACAGAGTAATCGCAAATGATGATATGGTGAATATTCGTATCATGTACGATGGGTTTTTTTTATAATAAGACAATTGTTTTATTCTGATTCTTTTCAGTGAAAATTTAAATAGCAAAAAGAAAATTTGATGTTAATTTTTGAATCGAAAGAAACTATATCAAGTACTTTATTAATATAATGTAATGTATTGTATGCTATCTATGTATGTATTAGGAAGATAAAAATTTATGAGCATCTTGGATATAATTTGTAAAATACACTATATAAGTACACACAGTTAATCAACAGGTAGAAATTAAGTAGATCATAAATCCGTATGGGAGAACGAGGATCTATATATATATAACGCGGAAAAAGAGGGGCACTTAAATTCTTGGAAGTCAGAGTCAGAGACAGAAGCGTTACGAAGTGAGCGAGAAGAAAAGTGTGCGAAAGACAAAGCGAGAGATTAAGGTAGAAAAGACGAATGTAAGAGACAAATAGTGAGTGAGTATTTGCATGTAAATTATACAAATATTTGATTGAGAATCTATTTAGCGACAGTATGTGTACTATTTTTATACATTAAATGTATTTTATTAAAGTTCTAAGATTATTAAAGATAAAAATTCCACATTTTATTATGTAACTTGGAAATACCTTTATTGGCATCTCGACACTAATTGCAGGACATATAAATTTATGTTTAAACGTCTACTTATTATTAGTCATGCAATAAAAATGGGAATCCGAAAAGTGACAAGGTAAACCTGAAATAAAGATCAAGAACAAGAAAACAAGATTTTAAGTAAATTAATGTGTTTACATTTTACATTGGAAATTATGTAATATAACTGATTATAATGCAACTAATAATGTAGTAATTAATAATATAATTATGTGGATATATTGAATATGTTGATATTCAAAGAGTTGACATGAAAAGTGTCTAACAATGCCATCGCTACGGGAAAATTAATTGAATATAATACTTTATCATTGAAAGCAGTTATAACGAATCGTTCTTTGTTACATAATTGTAACCTAGAAACGTTACACACTAAACACATTTCTTGACGTTTCCATTAACAGAATATTGGCAAATAATAAACAAGGTGCATAATGACCACTTCGGCGTAGAAAAATAATTCTTATTCGTGGTACTGCGCGAGAAGTCAAACTCAGCGCCGTCTTTACACTGCTTGAACTGTCATCATGCCTGATTCGCATGCATTAAGTGCACTTATCAAATATGGATTAACTACGTAACCGTACGTAGGTCCGTATTCACTTTAACGCGATCGAGCGCGTAAATACGCCCACATATACAGTCGGTCGCACTCGACTACGCCTACCTTCCTTACACTGAGATTAGAGCTCAGTGTGTCAATGGCAACGTCATTGCGGTCGTTCAATGAAGAGATTCGACGAAATGTTAGCTCGAGTACATTCTGCGGGTGACCGTTATTTTGACCCACTAACGGCATAAGATATTTGACACACAAAAAATCGGGACTAGGCGTGAGCGTATTAAAAAAAAAATCGCACATGTAAAAACTGGAAGGAAACTAGACCGTAATAAATTTGGTTGATAAGATAAAATTTAAACGAAAAAATAATTTTCCTTTTCATTTGTGCTATATCTTTATTATTGTATATAAGAGACTGTTTTTATTCTCTTCAAGCATTTTATAAAAGTTAACAATTAATTTTCATATATGTATTTATACATTTTTGGAGCATTGCTATAATCTTGACGGAATATTTTCTCAGACATTACTTGCAAAAGTATAAGATTCTGCGAAACAAAACCCAAGCGAACGTATTTTTTAATCAATTTGAAATTGATTTTTCCGATTTATTTCAAAATCATACAACAAACGTCGATTGATGAGCAAAAAGCCCTTCCTTTTTATCGCACTATCAAAATTACTTATAATTATTTCTATGTGATTTTAAAGGTTTTACTGCAAAATTTTTAATGATGGCTCTCGACGAAATTTCTTTTTTTCTCCCACGTCTTGTCTATGAAAATTTTATTCACACATACACTGTTATAGATACAATGTACATTTTTATAGGTTTAATTTTGAACTATTACATACTAGAGAGAAATAAAAGTCATCGTTTTTTAGCTAGTAAAAGTACACACACACACACGCGCGCGCGCGCGCACACACACACACACACACACACACACACACACACACACACACACACACACAAAGGTCTATGAATTGAATATCTTTGACAAAACTCTTGAATATTTTTTCAATAATTTTATTATTGTCAAAGATATTCAGTTCATAGACCTTATACATATATATATATTTATTCATAGACATATATATATTTTTTTTGTGCGTGCGCGCGCGCGCGCGTGTGTGTAATCAAGTTTAGCGTTTTTGTAATGAGATGATGAAGTGAATATATATATATATATTCACTTCATCTCGTTATAAAAACGATAAACATGATTTCATTAACATTACATCAATTTTAATATTCATATCGAAACGTATTTTAAACTCGATATCCTTGATTCATAGTCCACTGTGCTAAAAATATTTAGCGACATTTTTTTCAAATGTAAAAAAAATTAATCTTATTCTGTTTCACTTTCAGATACTATTCAAGATGACGAGCATAGTGACAAACCTGGTGCATAGTTATAGGGACCTTATGGACAATCAGTCCGGTAAGTCCGATACATTTCAATTATATTTTAACATCTAATTTTCATATCTAAAATCCTCTGCATTTTTTTTAGCTACTCTACATATCACATTTTAACGTAGAATTGTTTATTATGAACTCGTAAAGACTTAATGCCTAATAAAACGATCAGGCAAGAAAGCAGAATATTAATTTGCTTATATCTACGAGAATAAAACATTACAAATACGCATTATTATTTCAAAATGTTGTCTCGAAACGTTTTGAAAACTGGTTCGCTGTTACTATTCGAAAATTTGCTATCACAAACAAATAAAGATCGAAGATTACGTGGCCATAAAAATAGTCGTTCTAAAGAAGATTTTACATGATGCTAAATAATTAAAAATATATCAGCATCATAAAAAATTATGCAAAAAGAAACAACCTAAATATCGTCTTAATGCGTGAGATGCAAATTTAGACACAGAATACATTTTTAGCGTCCGCGAAATATATTCGAGTTCTGACATTTCACTGAACCACAATCGCGATAATGTTGCCATTGACATAGCGAGTTCTAATCTTGGCATAAGAAAATACGTGCTAAAAGTTTTTCGAATTATAGAATCGAATGGCGATAAAAATTGTCTGTTCCACTTTTGCAGGACTCGATAAATTCATAAGATTGAAAAGTAACTCGTAATACGTTCTATGTTGACACATTGCGTCAGTAAGCCACGTAAATTAATATAATCGTACAGTGAAATGTGTTTATGTGCGCGCCGTTTCTTTTCTTACTCATATTATGTAATATCAGTAGTTTCGCAAATATGGTAATAGAAGAGGTAAAATGAAGTAAAGGACATTTATGTAACATGACCCATTAAATAGTCCAGTATTGGATGTTTAATTAGGTGACATAATGTTCGCGTTCATGATGTTGACGGATGGAAGAGAAAGAGATCGCATCTCGCCTGATGTTTTCACCGATCAGGTGATCGTAACTAAGAAAAATTTATTCAAGATGTCGGAAGGACGATACGAGATATTTTTCGCTTGGGAATTCCGCGCGTATTACAACCGAAATTTCAACGATTCCGAGAGTCTGTTTACCGCACGTATTTTCATGGCGACGAGAAATCCCCCCTTTCCCCCTCGAAATCTTCCGGGTCGGCGCGAGTCAATATCGTGTCGTAACGTTGAGCGTTCCGTTTCTAATTTCTCCGAGAACCATTCGGAATCCTTGACCCCTGTTTTCCATACGAGTCATTCCACAGTGGTTCCTGTTCCGATATCTTTCACGATATTCGCGTAGCGATACGAGAGCGAAAGTTTACAATAATTTTGATAAGATCTTATCTGTTTATCTCTTTGAAGTTTAATTATCTTAATCTGAATAAATCTATTTTTAATTACCGTTAATTTAAGAAGCTATCAATCATTCAATGTTTTTAGAAAGGCAGAATTTATTCGAATTAATTGATTTACAGATGAATAAACAGACATATATGAGAAGATATTTGCCAAATTTATATTCCCAATTAATTTTGCTTAATTATTCTCGCAAAACAAATTTAAGAAAAACGAATTAGAGAATGAAAATAAAATACTTTACAACAGAAATTAAATAAACGAAAGATTTTTATTTTAAATTTTTTCGTAAGTCGTAAAATACATTTTATGTGTGTATAGTGTCTTACAATTTATCAACTAAAAATATCCTACTTATGACAAACTCTTATTAACTCTTATTAACTTTTGTTAATCCCAACTAAAATAGAATTGCTTAAAGATGATTCAAAGATCGATCCCGAATCTCGCGCAACAAATACGTACCATTGCCGGCAATTACGGGGAAATTCTGTACGCCTATTCCAGAAAACTGAGAAAGCTAACGTAAATAATGGACATTCGTCTGTGGCGTCAATATGGCGTTCACGGGGATAAGACTGGCGTTATCTTTAATTGGGGCATGACGAGAGCAAGATGATTGCACACTCGTCCGCGATGTTTCATCGTGACGTCTTGAAATCGATGAAAGCAGTAGTTATCATATCAGTTACCACACACCGCTAGTGTGTGGTAACTGATATGGTTTTTCCTTCGCTTTTTTTTTTGCACAATTAATGCAGAGGGAGGGGGGAAAGCTTTCGTGTGTCATGCGGAAAAACAGACGTAACTCGGACATATCGGCGGCGACTCGTATTTTCCGCTAATCGTAGGCCGTGCAGACCCGGGGGCGCCCGTCGTTGCTCGGTCGTTGCGACGGGCCGCCCTTTTGCCGCATTGTTGATTTCGTCAAAGTCTTCGCAAATAAGGTATTACGTAACGTCCAAATGCACGGATAGACGAAATTCGATGCAATATTCACCGTCGCCTAGCGCTTCGCTTTGTCATTACAGTTGCGTGCCTCGTAACTCGCCTGCTTTGCACCCACTTTCCTTTCCGATACCAACCGGCCATGTTATTGGGACGCTCTCGCGTCGCTTTTTTTTTCTCATTGATTAACAGACCTTCCGTGTGTATCCGACTTTCCTACGTCGATATCGATATGAATCTTTTACGTTAAAAATTCAATGCCTGCTTTGAAACCGTTTACGCTTGTAACCGTAAGTTAAACGATCAAATTGGCTCGTTAATTAACAACAGCGCAAACTGTTGAAATCGAAGTGTATAAAGCGTAATATCGATAACAAGCCGCGTCGCATCGTCAGCTTGTAATCGAGTCGTCGGTCAATTGTGTATTGACTAAGAGCCCAAGCTGAGAATGTTGAAAAAAAAACGCAGAGGGAGAGGGAAGAGAGAGAGAAAAAAAAATCGTTCCACGTATCGGTCTCGTATCCGTCGGGTCGCACGAGTGCGAGGGCAATTTAGCGGAAGGCAACTGCTCACTCATTCGCGCCTCGTGCACGCACTCGCGCCTTTTTCTGCTTCCTCCTCGAGGGTGGATAGAAAAATGGCGATAGCGTTTTCTAGGGTGCTCGGAAGACCGAACATATTGCTGCTTGAAAATCATCGCTCGCATAATAATTCTCTTTCAGGCGCGCAGAAAATCTTCCGATTCTCAAAGACGAGCGAAGAACTGCTGGTGCAACGACCGATCTAACGTTCTGCTCAATTTCTCTTGTAGCCAATGCCGGCAGATTCGAACGCGGACTTGTCGACAATAATAAATGTGTAACAAATTCTTGTCCGCAACGGTACTTCCTGTTCAGTTTTGAATTTTGACCCCATTACAGGTGCGCGTCGCATATTGAGACATTGCATAATGCAGAGACGACTTTTAAATTATCCTCGCGTGTGCTACTTTCCAATGTGCATATGATATACACATTACGAAACGTCGATACTCTGCGAAGCTGGAATTTCGCTTTTTCCTGTTCCGGCGACCCTCCCTAAAATCTCATCTGCTTTCTTCTTTAAATGGCTTCACGCACGAAACTTGCCGCGGCTTCTCCTCGTCCGTTGTTGCTCTTCTAATGTTACGTTCTCTCTGTTTTCAGATTCCAGGGTGAACGATTGGGCGATGATGAGCAGCCCCTTCCCGACCCTGGCGATATGTCTGTCGTACGCTTATTTTAGCAAGGTTCTGGGACCGAAGCTGATGGAGAATAGAAAGCCTTTCGATCTTCGGGGAGTCCTCATAACGTATAATTTCCTACAGACCTTGTTCTCCACGTGGATATTTTACGAGGTTTGTTTTTCTTATGTATCTCTTTAACGCAGAATTTACTATCGAATTTACTATAGAGAGATTAACACATCAGGAGCTTTGTAACTACATATGATGAAAGAAAACTTTCTGACTAGAAATCTTTATATACACACGCGCGCATATTAATGATTCAAGATGAAATTCAGATAAAGATTAATGGGAGGTACGAAATCTTTTAAATACGATTGATTTAATATCTCAAATTTGTATAAATCAAGTATAATAATTTTAATATTTCAAGTATAATTTATGTTACATCCGTTCATAAGCATTAACGGAGTAACAGTTTTCGTCAAAATCCACGCTCGTTCGCGTTGAACGGAGTCTCGACGAGATTACTCCTTTTATAAATTCGTAATTACAGCGATTTGACCGCGATTGTCTTTCCGCGCGGCGATCAACAGGGAATTGCCTTCAATTATTTCTCCTCCGCCTTTTGTTTCGACATGGTCAATAACTGCCGTTGGCTCGAGTAGGCAACAGCATGCGGTTCCGAGGAATTATTTCGAGGGAAATCGCGATCTCTCGAGTTAAAATGATTCTACCGGAAAGAAAATTTTGCTGAGTCCTTTTATATTATCTTTTTAATTGTCAAAAGCACTTAGAGATGAAAGACCGAGATAAGTTAATGTTTTGGAGCATCAAATAAATATTTTTTTACATTAACTTTTTTTCTGTCTTTTAATTTAATCATATTTACAAATATTCTAAGTTATAGAGTGACGTATATATGAATGGTATGTTCTGATAATATTTACACGATTACCGTACAAGACTTTTCGTAAACATGTATCTAGATCGTGATTGAAACTTCTATTGCAATTTTTATCAATATAATGACATTGGAATAACAAAGATAATGGAATTCGCTTAAAGATGTCAATTTATGGTACCGATAGCTATCTATAAACGCAAATTTTCCGATCGAATATTTATTTCACTTGCAACAACATATATTGTTTCATACATAATGTGTTACTGCAATGAAGCATACATTAGCATATTAACATTATACTTTGCTCGAGTTCTATTTTCTTCAGGTCAATATCTAGGTTTCTAATATCATGTCGTATTTTGGACAAAGATTGTGTAAAGATACTTATTGTTAATTACTGTGCCCATTATTACGAATTTGAAACAATAGAGATAATTTTGCAAAATATAAAAATAACAGGTTTTTAATATGATTAAAAAATTTAATTTGTTTGAAAAATTAGAATTAACATTATTGAAAAAGTTATATTTTTCTGATGCAGTGTATTTATACATTGATTATTCTATGAATTAACTTATTTGTATTTAATCATTTTATATATATGAATATATGTGTATTTATGTATCTTTCACAATCGGACTTGACCGATCGACATGTATATTTAAAGACACTAATCTGGGCCCACGTAGTCAATATTGCGAACACATATCGCGGTACAGTTAGGCGTATGCGAACACGTTTTCGATGTCACGTGGAAATAATTAAAATTTTATCGCATTGAAAAGAAAGATAGATCACGGTAATGGTCAAAAAAGTTTACTCCTTTGATCTCTTTTTGAAAACAAACACATTAAGAAAAGATATATCACGCGTGCTATATGTTGTATAAGTAAAAAAAACTTAAATATAATGGTTTTATTATCTATAAATATAAATTTAAAAAAGAGAGAAAAAGGAAATCTGCACAAAATGGATTCTACAATATTATTTTAAAAAATTATTTTTAAAAAATGTATCTTTTCCTTAAGAATATCTTTTGAAAAATATTAGACAGAAAAAAGATTGGATAAGTTTTATATTTAATACATTATAGAAATTCTCACGAAAAAAGCTTGACTTACTTATTCTCACTTTTTCTTCTTAATCAATTTTTACTTTATATAAATTATTTTATAAAAATGATACTTTATTTTGTATCTTATACTTTCCATCAAATATTATTTTTTATAATTTATAAACTGTTTTTAAACTTTCATAATTTTTTAAACAGTAATTAATTGAATTATTTTTTCAAATATTTCAACTTTTTACAAATTTTTATTGTGAGGACAATTTAAAATTAATTTTGGAATCAAATGTCAGTATCTATTATGGTATAGGTAGTTATAACAATTTAAAATAAAAATCGGTTTTTTAAAAGACATTGTAAATGCTTTTTTCTCATTTTTTTTATTTAATATACATTTTAAAATTGACTGTTTTACACGAATATTAGGATAGTTTCCAGTCAAGCGAAAGTTACAAGTCAACTTCCTCAGTCGTCTTAACACACAAGTCGATTATGCTAACAGATTCTTTAATTTATTCATGACGTTCGTAGATCGAAGTGATACACGGTGATATAGTTCTTCTTGTGTAGGCCCTAAATATAGAATCTCATTGAATTTAAATGATATGCTTAAACGTATATCACGATGTTTATGACGTTAATCTGCTTAATTAAGTTAAAGTTTTTTTATACAAGATTTTATTGCAAATTAGATATCTTATTACTGTTGATTATATATA
>VBVR01002528.1:0-22059 GCA_011638315.1 Tetramorium parvispinum
ATACATATGTGTATATATATATATATATATATATGTGTATGACGAGACTGCGGTTTATTTCGCCATATACCGATTTTAGAAAATACCATTTTTGCACATTCAGTTTTTGGACCGAAATGTATATCAAGCAGTTTTACTCATTAATTTTTAGTTTTATAATTCCCCTTTTAATTACCCTCAACTGTTCAGTACTTTGAAATATTTTTGAGAATATCTTCAAAAGCTGTTTACTTTTGAAAATCCTTTGCTATTTTAGCATCGTGTAATGACATTTCAGACAAATAAAATAAAAGATAAACGTTAGTATAAATACAGAATAATAAGAAGAGAAAGTATATACTCGTGTTAATAGTTAAATAATATCTGAAAGTCAAATACTGAAATTACTGATGTTTGCCAGCACGATTTTCAGGACTAGGAAGACTGCGCGAATCATCACACGTGCGTCGGATCATTAATAGCCAATTAATTAGTCTGTCAGGTGGTATGTCTCCCTGCTACAGTAATCGGTCTTCGTGTAAGCGTCAATTAACAGCGGGATGTATCCTCAACGGCAGAGCGTAGTTGATAAATAACAAGCTGCATCTCGCGTGCAGCAAAATTAATCATTTCACTCGCGGGTAGCCGTGCTGGAAGATTGCAAATTTTTCGCACGTTATAAATTGGTGCGGAGAGTTTCTAGATAACTCGTTTCAGGTAGCATCTCTTTACATTCTGCTAATTTTATAAAATGACTACGTTAAACGCAATATTGAAAAATGCAGCTTAACGCCTTAACATGCAAGAATTTAAAATATTAATAAAAATTATTCCTTTTTCTCGCAATTGAGAGAAGTTGGAATCACAAAATCTTTATTCCACATACAGTATCGACATAATACAATGCGCGGAATGTCTCGAGTATGATAGAGTCGCTACGGCCGGAAGAACTTTAGATCCGTATCGACCACCTCTCTGACTATTCACTGCCTTTGACTGGGAAGAAGTGGCAAAACCATTCATAACGGATCATTTTTTGTCAAAAGTGCCGACTTTTGGCTGTTAAATAACCTATTCATTTTTAGATCCTCCTGTTGGTAACGCTCGAAGGGATCTCAATGTGTTACTCTTACGGCGATGTTGACAGATTCACAGCAGCGGAACTGCGGGAGTTTTGAATTTTGAAGTCAATGTTGTCGGTAGTTAAATTTCGTAGCCTGAAAAAGATGAATAAAAAGAATAAATCTCTCTATTTAGCTTATTTCAGTTGAAATTTCTGGAAAAACGTTTTAGAATGCTTAATTGTGATTTATAAGATCTATTAGAGAAAGTGCAGTATACTGAGAGAAAAATACAGCTACTTTTAGCCTGAACCATAATTTTATAATATTTTTAACAATAAATATGATTAACTTAAGTACATGCATCATTATGTTAACCATAATTATCGTTAAAATATTATAAAATTGTGATTAAGGCCAAAAGTAACTGTATTTTTCTCCCAGAATAGGAACACAATTTTCTTTTCAATTGAATCCAATATCGATCAGATATCTTTGAAATATTCTTGTGTAATATAGAATTTAAAAAATTAAACATATTTGAATATTCTGAGTTTTTTCAATTATGTCTTTTCGTTTTATTGTTTAAATTATTCTTTGTAAAAAATGCCAGTTTCGATGGATAATAAAGGAATTAAAATATTGACTTAAATATTTCATTAATTTTGATAAAAATATAGACAAAAACAGTAGTACTTGAGTTTTATCTTATGCTTGTATCCATAAAGATGCGCAGAAAATAACTCTATCAAAGGAATAACGGTTAAACAGCAGGAGATCCAACGGATGTCTGTCATTAACAGAAAAGTTGAAACGCAATACGAAGGTAAAGATAATCCGTTGTACTTTATTACAACTATAATAAAGTCTAAGTTATGTATTATTATACATTTCATGATTTATCGCTGATTAATTGCTTCTACTTTTCAACTTTCAACTTCCGGTTTTTCTCATCCAAAAAATATTTCATCAATAACATCTGGTTAGTTTAAAAATTTAATTATTTAAATAAAAATCTTATATTTAAAAATTTCTGCTTTGAAAATATTTGCAAACTATAGACAATTATTTTTCTGAAAAATCGAGATAACTGTATTTCTTTGTAATTTTAATCAAACTTGCCTAAACAATATCTTATTCTTTTTGTTAAAATTTTATGTTAACTTTTATGTTTCATCTTCTTTACTATAAACGTAAAATAAAAAGCATTTTATTCTTCAACATGCTTTTCACTAGCATTACTAGTATCCGGCTTCGCGATTGAAAAGAAAAAATAGGAAGGTCTCTATTTCAGAACAAGTTTTAACAGCGTCTGAAACAGCGAGGATCCAAAGAGGATCTCACAAAAGGTAGCTTGAAAATTTCATGCTGGTTCAGACTTCATTGTTTAGCACATAAACTTCAAAAAGAATGATAAAGGGACACAAAATAAAATTATTGATTAATGTTGATAACTGTGTTAACTGTAAACTTATTTTCTGAATTAAGAACCGACTAGAAACAAGCCAGTTATTCCTTATACTAAAATTTTTACGTAATTCTATGAATTGTAATAGTGTTATTGAGGGATAGGTTTTCTCCTATCAGAATTTTTTCTAAGAAATTATTTTAAAGACCGATATATTTTAATAAGAATATAAAAAAGAACTTTCCTTTTTGACATATGATTTCTGAGTTTGTCACAATATGTTTTGAAACAAGCTTTTTCAAGAAACAAAGAATGAAAATTTTAGAAGATATTTATTAAATATCAATTTTACTAAATATATTTACGTTTAACTTAAAATATATAGAAAGATAACATAGGAAAATGTGTGAATAAAAGAATATTGAAATAGATTTATAGATGTTGCATTATAGAATTTCAACGATAAGTGAAAGAAAATACAAAAATATCGATCATTCAATATATAAATTGATTGGAGATCGTTGATGGTATCGCCAATATATACTGGTCTATATACTATAAAATCATCGTAGTTTAAATAAGAAATTAATTGCGGTCGGCCTGATTTTGCAATGCAGAAGCTACTTTCGATGTGCAGCGAACTGTTCGCTCGACGGCGGTGGCGATTCGCATCATCGAATCGTAGCAGAAAATTTTCTCACAGGAATTAATCTTCTAGTCGCATCGCTGAAAATGGTCACTCCTTCAGTCTGCGAAGATCCGGAATGTTAAATTCACATCCGGATTCCATCCTAAATTCTTTTTGTTTTGGTTTTTTTAGATGTTATGTCTTCATAAAGAATTGAGGGGGAACTTGAGAGAGACTTGGATAATATTTTTGGAATTGGGAAGAAACTTTTCTGAAAGAGATGATACATATAAGGTCTTTCTTTTTTAATATGAATTTTATTTAAATTTTACTTGCGAATTGAAGTTGGGAAATTAAATAATTAAAATTAAATGTTATTAAAACGAAAACCACAATTTTGACATATGTTTTTAAACATAATATAGACAATTTAATAAATGTAATATATTGTACAAATATGTATAGAGATAGTTTACATATTTTAAATATTTATACATTATACATATATATAATTTATCAAAGAAATGTCAGTATTAAGGAAAGTCTGATTCAATATATTCTTAATTTATCCGGCAATTCCTACCTTTTTTTTTCTTTTAACAATACCTATTTTAGTTTTTTCCATCATAATGTACTACTTCTTCTTAAAGAAAAAAAAATGAAAAGAAGGAAATACCAAAGTTGCCCATGATGTTACCATGTGACAAGCGCTACTATTATTCCTAAATTTTCTTTTCAGCGCAGTCTGCGGGATATCATTTCCCACACATAACCAACGAAGCTGACCTGAATTGTAAAATCGTCAAATCATAAACACGAAGTCATAAATATTCGTCATCATCGTTCATAATCCTTATTGTCGAGTACTGTTCGGCGGACTCACCCCTATCGGTTTAAAAAAAATATGAAAGGATAGCTCCTGTCCAAAGGTGACAATTTTGCACGACAAACTGAAGCAAACGAGCAAAAAATTTGGCTACCGTACCTGAGCTACCTTCCTTTTTTTTTGTTCACTTGGAATTTATAACGTTGATTTTTTTTTTTAGTGGACGTGTCACACATAGCATGAATATCATGATTATCTTCAAAATTTTCGGATATGTTTTTCCTTTCTCTAATCTTTCATTTTTCTTTTCATAAATTTTGAGAAATTGAAAAATTCACCGGATCTTTTTTCATCAATAAAAAATAAATTTTTGTTCATGAAAGAGGAAAAGATTCGATCGACATCGTTGTAGAAGAAACAACGTTAGCGTGGGATCGTTGGGTGGCGAAAAGTTCCGCGACAAGAACAACGGCGATACAGGCCGAGACTAAAAAGGTGCGCTTATGCTTCGTTAGATTCCTGGCAAGAAACGCTTCAATCTCTCGCCGCGACAGGCAATATACATTTTTGTGGCCGTACAATACATCCGACGGTGATCACGATATACAAGCGATCGGCTGCGAACCAGGATCATCGAGATTTGTGGGAATGCCGAAGCCATCGCGGCGTGGATTATCGGAATTTCACGGGTTTCCGATATTGCCCCACCGTGCTTTCTTCTTCCATCTACCACCCACTTCTTCTCGTTTCTCTTCGTTGAGAACCAGCTGGATTAATTTGTTATTCGGGATAACTCGAAATCTGTTAATTCGGTGCTGCGCTTGTTTGTCTTTTTTCGGGCAACTGCGCGAGATTTGCGTCTGTACAACAAGGTAGCGAAACGATAAAGTAAGCGTCGAAAAACATGCAGATAGCAATATACAGGAGACCAATCTTTTATTTTAATCTCGATTCCCACGTTCGCAACAATGCAGAAGCGGTTTCACTTTTCATCAGCGAGATATCTTGTCGTTACGGAGCGATCTTCCGTTCAGCGAATAGAACTGGGAAAAATATTAACAGGGAGAAAACGGCCGGTTGCAGACAGGGGTAAAAATCCTGGAAGGATGCCGGCGGCAGAAGAAACGCCGACGGTAAGATGCGATCTCGCCGATGGAAGCCGCGTCCAGGTGATTTCTGAGAAGTTGCAGTCGACAGAAAATCCGTTTACGAGCCTCTTCGCCGATCGGGGCTTTTTGTCTTCGTTAATATCGCCTCGTCTCGTTCGTTAAGTAGATCGCATCGCGAATAGTGCGCTGGCGAGATGAGCAACCATAGACGAGGGGCGTTGCCAATGTATACCAATCTGTCAAGATCGTCCGATCCTGACGCTCTTTTCCGAGCGCTTAGCGAGGATATAATGTTCGTCAAAGAAACGTATCTTCCTTTAATGATACGAACGCAATCTTACCGCTGAATAACGAAGACTATTTACGAGAGTGTATAAAAATAGATATAAAAGCATCCTACACGTCGACGGTCGCAGTGATTATTATATGTAATCATGTACAAAGTCGCAGAGTATATTATTTCAATACTGGGTTATCATTTTGGATGTTTTAATATTTATCAATGATACACTGAAAAGGAATTCTGATTAAAAACGGATTAGAACGAATCAGAAAAATCTTGTAGGCGTGATCAAATATTCTGGTTATTATAAGTTATAAAGTATCGAGTTCTTATTAAATTATATTAACCAGAATTTCTATTATAATAACCAGAATATTTGATCACGCCTACAAGATTTTCTGATTCGTCCGTTTTTAACTAGAATTTTTTTTCAATGTAATGACAAAAATTAATGGTATAGATTTCTGAGATGAATCGAATGTGTCGAATTGCTTGAACGTGTGTCACATAATTCAATGCTTTCGGAAATGTATCGAGCAGTCATTAATATCAATTAACATCCTTTAAATGCCCGATGAAATATTGATAATTTGTGGCGCGAGGCGATCAACGATTAACCGGATATAATTCGCAACGCGTTGGCTTACTAGCATATGTTCGTCACTCGCATGTAATAAGTCATGCGTTATATCGTGGCTGACTTTATACGCGCCTTTCCATCGATTAGACGTCATTACAGCGAATAACAACGTAATTAAGCGTTTTTGCGTCATATTCTTGCATTTTCGTACGTCTACGTCCCGTAATGCGGTCTTCGCGGTATTACAGCTACGTACGTAAAGATATGTATGATTTAACGCGACAATCATTAAAATAAATATGCACATTTACTTCCTTGTGCGTTCACGCGTCACGCGAGACGCTAAAGTTTCTCGAATAGATTTTCGACTGACACTGTCATTTGATGAGTTATAATCAGTTAATGAGAATCGTACATATTTTCCCTCCGTTAGTTTCAGAGAATTTTTTAGAATTTTCTTTCTCACGGAGATTTGCGCGAGGATTAGAATTGTTTTTATCGAGAGAGAGAGAAATGTCAAACGATCGAGTTCAATAAGCACGATTTCCAGTGACGCAAGGACACGTCGCGTCGTCCGAACCGTTTGAATCCTCAATCGCCGTTTCTCACTGCGTCGCGGTCATTACTTCTATTTTAATCTTGACCCCGTTTAGTCACGCGTCTCTTTTACAGCCTCGCGTTTATATCGAACGCTTTTTCGTCAAACTGTCAACGACATCGCGTTGCCGTTCTTTCCTTTCTTCCCAATCTTCAATCCAATCGAATTTTTTGATAAAGCGTCGCTTTAAACGGCGAATAAATAAAACTAGAAATAAATATATACTAAAATATAAATAGATATTAAAATTATCTTGGTAAAGCTAATAGTTACTGCAGCCTGAAGTCCTTGTTAATCGCAACTATTCCTTGCTTCGACATGATATAGATTTCCATCTAGAAAAATCAGTCTCATTCAAAGATTAATTACTAATTGCAAACAAGTTTGTTGTTTACCGAGGAATCAAATTGACGAGAAGAGAGCCAATCGAGAGTCGGCGCGCGAAAGCTTGTCGCGAGATCCTTGAGCCTCGCGGCGGTAGGTCCCGGAGCGGGCCCTCTTTCCTCTCGTGCCCTCGCACGAGCGAGACCACTGCCGTCGCGCCGGTGTTGCTCGGCTCGAACATCAGCAGCCTTGTACATATAATAACCAAGTGGTAATATCGTTTCTGTGGCGAGCAGTGCCTCTTACTTGACTGCCAGTGATCGATTCGAGCGCGCGCCAAAAGTGTTGAACAATTCTACACGATTCTTCAATTTTACGCAAGCATTTTCAACGAAACAAGAGAAGCAGAATCTAAAAGATTTATTTAAATAGATAACATATTTTTTGACATAAATTTGACATAGCTGATTATTGATGAAAAAATCTTACTTTTGCATAAACATCGAATGTTTTCTTTTATTTTATTTCACTAAATATTTTGTCAATAATAAAACCAGAATTTGACGCGCATTGTTACTTGTTAAATTCAATCTCAAGCGTCAATAGATATGTATGAGAATACACGAGAGTGAATTGATTCGCGATTCGGCGGATCGAAGCTGTCGCTACCAAATTTACGCCGTACAGCGTATCATTGCACGGCACTTGATACGAGCTATAGGTAGCTCGTAACTTCGCGTGCGAGCGAGAACAGATCGATCGCAAGCATCACGATCGAGTGCTACTGCTGCTGCTACCGGGCGTTGATGACTTTTACTTTTTTCAGAAGATCACGTGGCAGGAATACCATCGCTGTGTGAAAGTAAGGCGAGTAAGTGCGCGCGCGAGTCCGCGCCGGCGTGAAGATTAAAATTAAAAAAGCTTCGGAAAGAAATTATATTCTCGACTCTCGAGATATAATTAAGTTCTAGAGAAACTTTTCACTTTGTTTCCTGCCAGAATTTCTTGCGCGGTTACATCCGTTCGGATAATTGCTCCCTGTTCGATTTTGCGGAATACCGGTATCTTCTTCCCGAGTCGTCGCATCGCGAAGCGTTCGTAAACGTGGCGCAACGAGCCACTTGACGACAGGCGCTCGGCTATTTTTGAATCGCTCGTGCGATACGAAAAAAGTGATTTGCATATTTTTTCACTTAAACGCCTTCATCAAACGCCATTGTCATTATGTGACGCAATTTCATCGATCGACGCGGAAAATAGGAGAGACGCCGTCGCCGCCGCCGCGCGCGCGAGAGAGGAAAGAAAACGCAGAAACGTCAACGAAGAAATGTCAAACGAGCCGCGCGGGGCCTTTTAGCTCGAAGCAAAGTGGGCAAGCAATCCCGGGGACGCTATTCTTACATCACTGTCATTATCCCGTGAGTAATAATAGCGAGACAATCTCTCTTTCGTTGACGTTTTTCTCCTGAAAGGCGCGATTGTGCGGCGCTCATTAAGAGCCACGAGGACGCGAGTGATTTCCGCGTTGAGATTCCTCGGCGATTGTGTGCCGCGGAATAATTCAATCCACCGAGCACGCGTTCTCTCGCGTTCTCCGCCGAGGAGAATTTAACGCGCGAGCTCTCGCGACAAACTCTGGAAAGCTGTATCCGCGCGTTTCTTAGCGCTTTGCTGAAGTAAGAAACGACGGGTGGAACGTACGATCGAATATCGGACGACTCTTGCGTCTCGTCGAATCCCATAAACTGGTTCGAGAGAGGCAAAAGCGACGACGGCGGCGGCGGCGGCGGGAAGAAACGGCGATGCGGGAATTCGAGTCATTACGGTGCGAGAGAATGTAAAACACTCGCTGCGGGGCAACATATGACATCCGGATCACAATGACGCCTCCCATCGCGGAATGCTCTTTATCATCCTAGTCGTCGCCGCGGGTCGCCGCGGTAGCCGCGATCTCATTCACGAGGCGAGATCGAGGAATTCTTTTCGGACAAGCAGCCTCAGCCGCGCCGGCCGTCCGCCGGATACGACGGGCTTCTAATAAGATAAAAAAGAACGAGCGAGGGAACGAGAGGGGAAGAGGGGAGAACGGCAATACGAGAGAGAGAGAGAGAGAGGGAGGGAGAGAGAGAGGACTCGATGTAATTTTGTTGCTGCATTGTCGGGCGACGATTCCGGGAGCAGCACTTCTCGCTTTTTCATGCCGGCCTCGACGACTAAACGAACTCCGCTACCGTTTTCTAGAATGATTCGAATCACCTTCTTCTCTTACCCGCCGGCTACCAGACTAACGCGAACGCACCAGCCAATTCGTTCCTCTCAGTTCGTACATTGAATTTGTGACTGGATCTAAAAACCAAATGGGGTACCGAAGGATAGGAATTTCGAAAGCGATCTACCTTGATACCAATTGATTCAATGTAACATTTTATCGGCTATTAATGTTCTAGTTTGGAAAGTATATATCTGTTATATACTTTTCCAATCCTTTATTTCATCTTTCGCAATTTTGCTGCAACATTCTATTTCTCATTTCTTATACTGAAAGAAAATTCTGGAGAAATTGAAAAAAAAAGAAATTCTAGTTATTACAATAGAACTCAATAACTTACTTTATAACTTATAATAACCAGAATTCCTATTATACTAACTTGAATATTTGATCACGCCTACAAGATTTTTCTGATTCGTCCGTTTTTAACCACAATTTTTTTCAATGCATACAGCACAAAATTTGCAGTTACATTATAACAAAGTTGCAACAAGATTGCAATCTTGCAGCAATATCGGGCACGTTCAGCGGAAGAAGCTGCTCAGTAAGCGCTTTGTGATTCTTTAATACGATTGGTTTCAATACTTAGATCCAGAGAAAAATCAAAAGTAAGAGCCAATCATTTTAAAGAATCATTAAGCGCTTACTGAGCTGCTTTTTCCGCTGAACGTGCCCATTGTTACAATGTAACTGCAATAAGTTTTGCGCTGTATGGGCTATTTCTCGTGTTATCTACTTTTCCGATGACAATTTCTCAAATTACGTTCAAGTTAATTGCTTAATTATCGAGGACAACCTTGTTTCCTCTCCTTTCACCTTTCTTCTTCAGCGGGCCGGTAATCAAATCTCAATTACCGCCCGATCGGGGGACCCGACATCGATTTCTGGCGGCCGGTGGCATTCTAATTTCGTGGCTGTCCGTCGGCGGATCCTTTGCCGCTCACATGGCTCGCCGTCGCTGACGTGCACACGCGTGTACAGCAGCGGGGGCCTGCCACAGTCGCCCCCTTTTCCCCCCTTCTCTTATTTGATGCACGTCGACCGTCTCGGATGCATTTATCATGCGGCCGCCCGGTTCGGACTCGGTGATGCGCGTTTGCCGGCTTCCGTCGCGTGTGTGAGAAATGTTGCACGCGCATGTGTACTGCTACATGTCCTTACCTCCGCGTGTATGTACATACGTACGTGCGTGCACGCGCGGCGCGGCGCGGCGCGGCGCGAAGCCGCGGGCCGGTTTCACGCGTGGACAATGGCGGCCGTCACGCTGAAATGCGCGCTGCCACTGTCTTACGCCTCTGCCTACGGTCAGTCGCGCGTGCAACGTGCGCGACACCTTCGGTCTTCCCTCTTCGCCTCATCGCCACGCAGCGGAATGCCCAGGTCATCTTTTCGAAGAGCTCTCGACCGTTTAACAATTGCAGATCCTCTGCAGTCCCTCTTCGCTTCTTTTCCTTTTCTTCCTTAACGTATCATAATCACAGAAAAATATATACTACCTACGATAATACGTAAATATATTTGTTAGTAGAGTCATCATAAGCATCACATTTACTTGAAAGTTATTTTGGATATGTGACTATTCTTTGCTGAAGAAAACCACTACTTAAACAAAATAAAATAAATAATTACCTTTCTCGTCTGTAGAATATTTTCCTGTGTGCACAGTTAAAAGTATCATTTTCAGGCCGGAGTCATCTATTGTTCCTGGTTCCTAACGCCTCCATTAATCTCTTATTGTTAGTGCTGGTTTACAACCTTGCTTTAAGAAAATATTTTAGCTATAAGCCGTAAGCTGTGACCGATCACGGTCGAATGTGAAGAGAGTAATCGACTATAATAGGTTACACTTTATGGCTTAGAGGTAAAATATTTTCTTAAAGCTAGGTTGTAGACCAGCACTTATGTCCATTTCTACCACTGCAGATTAACTTAATCTCGATTTAACTTACTTACTTATATCTTTTTTTAGTCCTAAGAATTAGAAAAAGATGAAGAGTAAGTTAAACTCAGATTAAAGTTAATCTGCATTGTTAGAAATGGACATTAAAGAGACTTTTTTGATGACAAATTTTTTCGAATGAAATCTCACTTCGATCTAGAATTCGTCGCGTTTTTTCTGGAGTATGTACCTTTCTTCGGATTATTCTTGCTGTCGGAGAAAAGAGATCAATCTCTGTGAGATCGATTTCACGTGAGCGCAGTTATTAACAACGGCGATCGTCACGCTGAGATCGGCATGTATAATACTATCTCGCATCTCCGCGCCGCGCCGCGTTTAATTTGCAGCGAGAGGTCTTTACTCTTCCGCCCGTTTCTACGATTCCTAAGATGAATTACCTGCAAAAATTTTCTACGTGCATAAAACCCCGGGCTCTTTGTTGCTCGCCCGCGTTGTGCCGCCGAGGTAAGCGCGCCGCGATCGTAACTCATATAATTACGCGATCCTTCTTCCTACATTAAGGAACTTCATATTCATGCATCCCGGACTTCCGTCCGAGGTTAATTACTTATCGCTGTGAGTCGCGCGAGTGCTTTGTGTAAATGCGATACATCATACATCATTTAATCGAGAGTAATCTGCGAGAGCGAGTATACCTTCTGAAATATCCACAAGGAATTTGCGGTGGATAATTCCGCGCCGGTATCTCGTGCGATCGTAGCGGCCGCGACGCGATGGATGGAAACCCGTTTCGAAACGCGGAATTAACACGACGCGAATGAGGCTGCGGCAAACTGATTGAGCTGTTGAGTGGTAGTTGTCGAATTGACGCATATTGATCGCGATCGTCCGGCCCGATCGAAGGAGAGCGAAAAGATGCCTCTCTTTATTCCGTTCGCTTCGCAGAATTCCACGTTGCGGCGAAAGATGCGAGAGAGGACGGTAGCGGGAGAGAGGGGAGGACCTATCCCGACGGAGCGAAACGAGAGGGACGCGGAGAGCGAGATGCGGTGAGGGCGCGAGGGGGTTGATTTTTCTCTCGACTTGGCCGAGGGCGTGGGACGCGCTGCGGGGCCGGAGTGTACGAGCGGAGAACGAGAGAGCCGGCGGTCTCTTCTGCCCCTCTTCAAGTTTTTACCGGCGACCACGATGACTCAGCGGCTATTTCTCATTACCAGACCGATATTTTTGTAAAATTGAATTTTTCTCTGAGGAAGCCCGCGATATATCGACCACCCGCCCTTGCTCGTTCCTCCTGGCCGTCTCTTCGTCGTTCGCACATACCTGCCTACGATCGCGACGCCTTCGTTCTCGCTAAATAAGATCCATCGTCGGTGAATGGTATGGCCATTATCGTGGAAACGGTAGCCCGATGAAAACACCATCGTATATCAATATCAATATATTAATTATTTAAAGATACAAATATGGTATATTAATCTTAAATATCTTAACTAACAATAAACAAAATAAGATAAGGGCTTACGAGCCACGCTAGATGTACGCGCTATAAACAAATATAAACAATATTATATTAAATTAAAAACATATAAACACAAATATAACGAGGTCATCTTCAGTGTGAATAATATCATTATAATTCATGTTATTACAGAGAATCCTTAGGAAGATTGGGAAGATAATTTAATATAATATTGTTTATAGCGCATATATCTAGCGTGGTTCGTTAACCCTTATCTTATTTTATATTAATTTAATTATCGAATCTCTGAAATTCTCTCTATGTGATTAAATATCTCAGGTTGTCCTTCTGCTCAATTACAGAATTTCTGCTGAATTGAAGATCTAATTAGAGAGATGATTGGAGATATTTCGTAAGGTTGAGTCTTCCGCGAAATAAATAGCGCGTCAATTTGTCGCGCAATTATTCACTGTATCCGACTATATACCGAGTCGACGTCAACAAGGCGGGCAATCTCGTTCGCGAGAATCGGGGCCAGGTCCGAAATTGCAACCGGAGGAAACACATGCGCCGCGTGCGCGTTGCATCGCGGCGCATCACACGCGGTGCGGTGCGTAACGTGTGTGGTCCCCGATCCATCACCGGGCGCGCTCCTCTCTCGGACGAACTCGCTCGTCGCTCGAGCGTCGCAACGCTCTGATGTGAAGTGTAGCGCGGGCCTGGGAAATGATCCCTTAAATTGGTCCGCCACTGCGGTGGGTCAGTTACAAGCCATTTACATCGTGAAATCTTGCAGCACGATAGAACACTCTCGGCCCGATAACGCCGACCGGATCCTCGCGCGCGTCTTCGTGCCTGTCGGTGCCTGATGAGCAGGCGAGAAAAGCTGAAAAGAAAAAATACGAAGTAACTCTTTCTTCCTAAAAAAGCGATTGATTGTTTCTGGAAATTATAGATACAAATTTTCTTACGAATTACATATTTATGACGATTATTAATTATACGTAGTATATGCAACGTTAAAATTAATTCTCGCGCACTATTAAGACACGCTTAGTCAATCTTGGAATTATAAGATACAAATTTATAAACTCTGACCCGATCTTGATAACTATCTTATTTTTTTGCGAAAGAAGAGATCTCGTTTGCTACCTAACATCGGAATCGCGTGTAAAACAACCGGCAACAGCGAAGAGCGACGAAAGTCAACCTGGCGTGCGGGACCATCGCTTAATCATGCCCGCCAATTAACGCGAGGATGATTAATTTTTGTGCCGTTGCCGGCACACCCCCACCGGCCGTATCGTCCTCCACGCTCTATTTGTAAGATTAGCCGCGGTTCGCGTTAATGGCCGTATCCTGCAATTGAAAATTTTACTTTGTCACGAGTATGACGAGTACCCGCGTAGGCGTGCGATTCGGTGCGATCGGCCTTAATTACGGTATTTTAGGGCCCGCTGGGATGCTGGTCCAACGTGAAGATATATTTCGTTGTCAGCATGGATCGTCAATATCAATTCTTGGAAAGTGCGCTTCAAACTACAGTCGACTACACCCTTAAAATTATGTTTCCTTAGATTATTATAATTTAATTACACTTTAGCTGATTATGTAATTAAAATTGAATTTAATTGTATATTTCTAATCATTCGTCACAGCGATCCTAAAATTAGCGTGGTAACCGTACTTGAGTTATTGCCGGTTGCATCGAACAGCGGATGCAATGAAGCGAAACGCAAACCAACGTACGTGATCAGACGGTAGCACGACGCAGTCAGCATGAACAACCTTTCTTTCTTCATTCGCTTTACAGGTGAGAAACGTGAGAGCCTGTAACATCCGTTATTAACCAGTGCTTTACAATTTAGATTCTGGTTCTCTGCGCGAGAGAAAAACCGCGTAGACAGTTATCCGGCCCGATAAATCTCGCCCGCGTCGCGGCCGCCAGCCTTTCACATGTAAATTTTTTTTCACCCCCTTACGCACACCTATGCAAATTGTAATGGAGGTTGTGATTAACGCAACATCACGGAGAACAAATACGGAGGATGAGCTCGCCTTCTTGGAAAACCGGAGAGGGCCGACGCATTACGCTCATTATCTGCCGCTCGCATCACTTATGCAAATATCGCGCGTAAGAATTCACACCGATCGCGCGATCCCTGCCACTCGTGCAAACATTGCGCGCAAAGTCGCGCCGCCCTGTGTACGTTAATCTCGCAGACCTTTTTTTTTATCGCGTAAAAACGTCGCGTTAATGCATCAGAAAATTGAATTTTATTTGCAGGGGCCATGTTTCGTAATATAATTTTTACACTTGATTTCTGAGCGTACACTGAAAGAACTTTTGGTTACAAACGGACGAATCAGAAAATCTTGTAGGCGTGATCAAATGTTTTGGTTATTACAATAGAAATTCTGCACTAAAAGAAAAATATAGTTACTTTTGGACCCAATCATAATTTTATAATATTTCTAACACGAAATATGATTAACTTAACTACATGCATCATTATGTTAACCATAATTACCGTTAGAAATACTATAAAATTGTGGTTGGGTTCGAAAGTAACTATATTTTTCTTTCAGTGTGTTATTATAATAGAACTTAATACTTTATAACTTATCTTTTAATAACTAGAACATTTGATCACGCCAACAAGATTTTTCTAATTCGTTCGTTTCTAATCAGAATTTTTTTTCAGTGTAGAGATCGCAGCGCATATATACATAAGGAGTCCGGACATTTTTTAGATTTGATATATCGACTTTTTGCTCCACGCAAAATTGCGTACGCGCACCGTCAATGTAAATCGTTACACCTTTTCAGTGCGACTAGGTATGACGTCGCTGCATTCCATCCTGTGCAGCAATGTCATCCTGCTACCGCATAGCGACACGGCCCATTGAGTCCGAAGACTGCACCACGCACTCGCGCGCGAGTGACACGCGAAAAACCAAACGCACGCGGCTGCCGTCGTAAATCGCGTGTAACAGGAAGCATTCGCAGACAGTTCCGATCGCTGGAAATCCCGATGCGACGCGAGGAGAAAGCATCCCTCCCCCACCCCCCGATGGAAAGAACAGTTCCATCGGGTCCAATCAAACGGTGCAATGATCGTGCAGTAAATTTTAATAACATTTTTCGGATACAGCCTCCGCGTCCTCGCTCCCGTGGCCGAGAGAGAGCGGCGTAGGGAAGAAGGAATGAGAGAGAGGCGGCATGCAGGAATGAACAAAGAGAAAGAGAGAGAGAGAAAAGAGGAGAAGAAAAAGCCGGACACAGGTGGGTGTCGGCTTCGTTTGTAACACGAGAGCTGCGAATATGGCCACCTTGCTTTCTCTCTCCCTCTCCGTTTCTTTCCCTATGCCGATCCCTCGATCTTGGCGGCTACTACCCCCGGCTTCGACTTGACGGCGACGCGCGTGTAAATTAAAAAGTTTCGCGTCCGGTCCGAAATTGAGATCGAAAAGTAATAGACTTTAATGTTTACATAAGGCGCGAACGAAGGGCGAGGTCGGCGGTACGACTTCCTTTGCACTTGGCGGTGCGCGCTGCTTGAGGGTGCCGCGAACATTATTGCCTCGCATTCTCTCGACGTACGTATATAATAAAGCAAAGTAAATAAAAGTCAATTCGCGTGCATTTAAAACATATCTTTCGATTAGAATAAATAGAAAATATCATTTTTAACTGTTTTGCAAAACATTACACTGTTAAACTCGTAGTGTCAACGTATATTCAATTTGAGTCATTTTTAACTATTCCATAGGTCATCACTGCTCCTATTCAATATTTTATTAATATTAACTAAAAGGAAGGTAAAATTTTGACTAATATGGAAGTTAAATTAGATAAATTAATTGCAACTTATTGAATAAGACTTACTCAATATATCGCTAATTTTATCTCATTGTTTTAGTCAAATTAACGAAATATTGAGTAGGAGCTTAATTTGCTATGAGTATAGCAAATCAGAGTGTAAAACGATTCCTATTCAAGAAAGATGTAGATGTAGATTATTACGAATGTGTTATCATTGTCACCTTGTAATTTTTCAAATAATTATAATAATATTACAAATGAGAGCGTAGCTCGTTAGAAAAGGAAGAGAGCGACCGAATCACCGTATTCTACCGAGTTTTTCTTTTATCGGAGAGTTTCGTAGATCACGCAGTTAGCGCGATAATGCATGGTTTTTGTGGAGCAGAGCGTCGATGCAGCGGGGCATTAAGGCCCGTGCGCATTCGCACCGAACGCGCAGCATGTATGGCTTAGGGTCTGATCTCGTCTAAAGGCGAAATTACTGATTTTATACGCTCCGGGGGAAGTCGCTCCCTAATGCCTCGCTTCCTTATGTATTTACACTAGACTTCCGTCCAATCGTCGTCTCCTCGGGACCTCGTGCTTCCTGAAGATAGCTTTCCCCAGCGTCGTTTCTTTCAAATTTTCGGAGATACACGTTTTAACCCCAATTAGCACCCTTACACAATGTCGCACGTACTACAAGATTTCTTATCGCCAGCGACGAGGAAAAAGTCGGCCGAAATGCAAAAAGGTTAATTGCCACTACGATAAAATGTCGCGTTCATCGTTATTGTAATTTATACTCTCTTGCTGACACACTTGCTGCGGGCTCTCTTTCTCTCCTTGTCGCAGGATAACGTTTATCTTAGAGCGAGATTACAGCTATCTATATATAGACATATGTATATAAGTACGTGCGAGAGAGCGGAGTAGGCCACGGGAGCGGCCGTGGGCCGCGGAGCTTTGTGAAGGTGAAAAGTAATCAAGCTTCTGGAATTGGTTCGACGAAGAAAAATGGACGAATATGAAATTTTCCCCGTAAGCGTCCATCGCTCGTAGACGCGGATAGAGCAAAAAACCGACGACCACAATGCACCTCGATTTTTGTTCTGCCTCCTTTCCCCTCCGTTCCTCCGTTCGCCTTTCTCCTTCTTTCTCTCTTTCCTTTCTCTCGCACGACGTGGACGTCTTTGTCGTTTTGGTCCTCTTGGCCGCACCGCTACCTCAGACTTGGTTCCTTTTTGCTCGAGACGCAGGATTCTTCGAGGTATGAATGAATCAGGACTCGCGGCCATCATTAATTAAACTTTCGAGCTACTGTCCGCCTCAGCGCCGATTAAACCTCTCCGAACCTTCTCTTCATGTACGAGCCAGCATTACATCAATGAGACTAGAAAGCAGCTGTTATAAGAGATTCAAATAAATGGAATTTACCAATCTTATTTCGAGAGGTAATCATTTTACTTGTATTACAATGTTACTTGTATCACAATGTTTTCTCATAAATGGCATATTCTAATTGTTCGAATGTAATTATTATTTAAGTGCTACTATATATCTGTATTATTAATCAATCTATATTTTATTCATTTCAAACTTACATCCAAAAAGTGGAACTTGGTTTATTTGTATTATTAATATTTAATTTAATATTAGTATTTAATTTTAGTATTTGTATTAATATTATTTTTATATTTTTAAGATTTGTCTAACTTCTCTTTTCTTAAATTATGATCAGAACTAATTACATTTGCTGTTTTCTCTTATATCATAATTTTATTAATGCAATTTTATCTATGCGATCTAGGCACAAGAAGAAAGCGAAACAAGATCATAACGATAAGATCAAAACGTCGATGCCACTAAGTTTTAATATTTATTTTTTTGCAATTTCACAAACAGCATGTCACGAGTAAGCAGAAATAGCTCTCAGGATTGTTCTTTTATCGAAAAATGCAAGTTGAGTACCTGCAGTCGACCAGATGCCAATAGGCTGTCAGTCGGCAGATGCACGTCTCATTGCGGACAGAGATGCACGAGTACATATGACATGATGTGACGATATGATTATATGAAAGACGTGGGCGGCACGAGCGTAGCCAAACAAGCAAAAACAGTCACGGAATAATCAGTTGTGTGTTGCATAAGTACGTTAATTTAGCGTTACAATTTGCCATATAATTTTTTATTAAAAAAACAAACTATTCTACAAGTAAATATATTCGTCTGACAAGTTTTGTCTCATTTCACAAAGCAAATACATGTACGAGTATATTATTTTGAAAACTTCAGTTTCTTTGTCATAATTAATCATTTTCATTATCGTAATTTACATCGTTGTTTGTATTTTAATCATACTGCATATTAAAATAATCATATACATTAAAATATTATCTCAATATATCATTCTTTTGTGAATAATATCGTTTATATTTTGTGCGCAGTTGTCAAATATCACAATAATCAATTAAGGCTATTACTCTTATTCGAAGATTGATCAATTCGAAGCTTTAAACTACAAAATTTGAAGGTTAATAGGATCGAAATTTTGAACACAGTTAAAAATGTTGCGTTTTATGTATTCGACCTTTCTCCCCCTTTCTCTCTCTCTCTCTCTCTCTCTCTCTCTCTCCCCTTTTACTCATTTAATATAAAGGAATCTTGAAATTTCGAAAATTGAAGTCTTTTTGATCTTTCGAATCTTTTGAATATTCAAACTTCAAAGGATCCTTCGTCACTTCGAATCCTTTGAAATTTTGGAAATTCGAAGAATCCTTCAAAAAGATTTCAAAAAGTACAGCCCTATAAATCAATAGTGACGCGAGTCCTTTCCGGCGTACTGACAAGTGAGAATAAAAGTTTAACAAGTCCGCTTATGATCAATCGAATATCATAATATCGAGTGGACGATATTGCGAGGTCCAGCTCGAGAAGCTTTGTTGTTCGAGATATAACGCCTGGCAATGGTAAGAAGACGCTATAGAAAAAGAACGGCAAAAAGGGCACGAAGAAGAAGAGGACAGCGAGAAGGACGAAGAGAAGATGAACAAGAAGGAAGCGAAGGAAAAGGACGAGTATCCGCGTCGGCTCGATCAAGCGTCGATGACTGTACATCTTTCCGTGGGTATGGACGAGAAGTATCCTGGAGGGTCCCAAGAAATGGCGGCCGACGCGACAGCTCGTCCCCCATCGCACCCCTCCTCTCTTTCTCTCTTTCTCTCTCTCTCTCTCTCTCTCTCTCTCTCTCTCTCTCTCTCTCTCTCTCTCTCGGGGCAAATTAGGTAAAAACAAAAACGTCGCCCTCCTTCGCTACCCGCGCGCGCTTTCTCATCTCTCGAGCCACGCCGTCCGGTTGAACAAGCGAGGGGCTGATGCCGCAGTAAGAAGAGGTGTTGCGGGACTCACCGGGGCCCGCATTGTGCGCGGTAATGGGCCCGAAGTAATTAACCGAGCGCGGCTTCTTCCCCAAAGCCGCGACGGGCGCTCGCCGCTTCTGTTTCGCAACCGGTGCCGCCGCGACCGGGGAAAATAGGCCCCGGTCCTAGTCTTGCGGACCCCTCGCCCGGGGTCTCCCCGAGGCGGGGCGGGCTGATTTTCGCCCACGCCGAGTCATTGAGGCGGTGCGACGCACGATTTCTCACACGCTGTCTCGCCTCACGCCCGCAAATCTCAGACACCGCACTCAGAACTCGTCGGTCGACCGTTGTTCTTTAGGCGTGAAAATGAAGTTTTCTTTTTTTTATGATACATGAATGGTATGTTTAAAAATTTACGAAGTATACATTTGGACCAGACTACTGTCCAGATCGTTTGCACTTTTGTCCTCTCGCGATTATCGTGAGACCCAATTTTCACGAGCCACCTCATTTCGTTCTTTACAACTATTCATTTCTCTCGCCCGTTTTCTTTACCTCCGTCACTTTATCCGACTGGAAGCCGTTATCTCTCTCGGATGCTCCATTTCTTACTTCATTCTTCATGTCGAGCCCCGCGGGTCTTCTTTCGTCTCAATTGCCTCCTGCGTCTCTCCGTTTCTCTTTTTTTCTCTCGCTCTCTCTCTCTCTCTCTCTCTCTCTTTCTTTATTCTTCGTCTCTCCATTCTATCTTAAATCCGATTGTCTCTCCTTTCCTCACCAATGAGATTTATTTCTCTCGCTCGACCCGGGAGCATTTCGTTCATGTCCCTTCCTCCCACCCCGCGATAACCGCGTGATCCGGCGGTCCTCAATTCTTCTCACCTCCCCTTCATCGCCTCTCGTCTCGCTCGAGCCGAGATTTCTCCGTATATTAAATCCGGTAGCTAATTGCGATCCGACACGGCGCGATCGTAACGGCGAGATAACTCCCCGCGCGCCATCGGTAAACAAATGATCCCCGGATCTTGCCGAGCGATCGTTTTAATTAACCGCCGGTCCCGACCGAGGGCCGGTCGCTACGAGCATCCCTGTGCGGACGCGTTATTAAATCGTTGCTTCGTTACGCAAGAGTTATACCGCCATTTTTTATCAGTCATACGGCCGAATAAACGGTCTACGTGTGACCACACCGAAGAGAACTTGATCTCAATCGATAGAATCTGCTATCGATTGGAACTTCGACAGACATAACGATGTATGAACGTATAATTCTTAAACGTATAATTTCTTGTTATTAACTGAAGAATTTATATTTACAATGATTTTCTATTACATAAAACACACGCGCGCGCGCGCACACACACACACACACACACACACACACACATATTACTGATATGTTAGAATTTACATTCCTATATTATTTTTGTATTATAAACTTTCATTCTACTATACTTTTGTCGTAATTGAATCAACAGTGGCAAATGACTTTTCAATATGGCTCTCTAATCACGCAGTAGCACAATTGACATGTAACTTTTAATTTATATTCAAGTTTAACGTGCGAAGTATGATGACAATCATATCAAACCGATAATTCTTTCTGGCATTATATTCCACTCAGTGTCAAATGCGTCAACTATAATTCTTATACATATACTTATATAGTATAGAAAATTTGTGATAATATTGTTTTAATTTATTACAACAAGAAATTTCATTCTTTAGATCAGGCCGACAAAATCCATGAGCGAACAGGTTAATTAGCCGGTAAATAAAGGATATGCGTATCTACGAGACTTTCGAGGAGAGAAATGGCGGTGCACGTGCTCGAGGATAGCAGGAATCTGAGGGTCTCCTCCCGATGGTTTGATTAGTTATTATCCGGATAGGTGGTACATCATTCCCATCGCCTTCTGGCGGCTTCTGTGTTACAGGCGACAGCGGGATGACCGCCATTGTTCGGGAAAAACTCAAGTGTAGCCGGCGGGAATCAAAAAGGCCTGCGAGAAGGAAAGGTGAAGTGATGGGAGGCAGCGAGAGGAAGAGGAGAGAGAAAGAGCGAGAAAAAAGGCAGAGTCGAGCGCTCGTTTGAGGTAGCCGCCGGCTCATTCACGTTTCGAAATGAGATCGGCGTTCCCCTCGCCCTCCGATCTACTCTTCCCGTTCCTCTGGCTTCATTCCGTGATACAGGATGCTGCTTATAACATCGGACAACCGCGCCTCCTTTTCCTAGAATCTCAAGGACCACCTTTTCGACACCTACCGTGAATTCACATGCGAACTTGCACAATTTCTCATCCAATAATTTCGACCGATGCAATCGTTCGCTCGTTTAATTAATTCATTTAATTCATCGAAATTGATGAATTAGTTTTAAGGTGGTTCGTCAGTGACATTGTTAGTCAATAACACAACTCACATAAAACTTGTTAAAATACTTCATAATTTTTTCTAAACATCTTATC
>VBVR01002529.1:0-22028 GCA_011638315.1 Tetramorium parvispinum
GGCAATCCCGTTGCTGGCACTTGGCGCCAAACTCTCTGATAACTGCACGATCGGCTTGAACGTGATACTCTCAATCTTGCTAACCGTGGGCGCTGTCGTAGGACTCACAGAGATGGGAGTTTTCTTCGTTTCTAGCGGATCGACTTTAGATTGGATCCGCGGCGTTGTACTCTTATCTGGCAGAACTACGTTCTGCACGTGGAAGCTCCTGGCGTCGTCGTGACTCGCCTTTTCTATCATCGCCGCCGAACTCGAGGGAACGTACCTCTTCGACTCGAGAAAGCTCGAATTCTGCAATTTTTCCTCGTTGGGAATTTCCTCATCCCCCGGAAAACCGTCGAACGAGTAGGAGACCTTCGGTATCACGCCGATGTTATTATTCAGATTCTTCTTGACCACTTCGTTGAAAGACTTCTCGACGCTCATAATGAGCGACTTTTCATCCTCGTCCTTTCGCTGCTCCGCGGATTCGGCTTCCAGTTCCGTCAGCGCCTTGAGCAACGCTTGCCGTAGATTTTTGTCGAGTTTTACCGGAGGCGGTGGAATTTCAAGAGCCTTTGCTGGGATCTCATTATTCTGAGACCTAGCCAGACTGAGGCAGGCTATTAAAATTGCTATGGCTACCTGCAAAGTTATAATGAGATATTAAGACAATACAGTATTGCATAAGCTAGATTAGTTCATTAATAATTGTAAAAGTCTCGATATTCTTTGTCGAGCGATGAAACTAAACCGTGGTGACGAAATTTGTCCCCATGTCGCTGACAGATCGATTCCTTTCAATCACGACCGAAGGTCGCGTTTTAATGCAACGAGGTCGTTTTGGAAAAGATAAATCACAGAGGCAGAGCTTATTTATAAATGTGACGATATTGATGGGATTTTGACGACACAAAAAGTGGACATTTATGACCGGTTTCACCATATTGATTCGAGAGAGATTGAAAGCTAAAGTCTCTCTGTCCGCCTCACCGTCTATGACTGTGAGTCCCGTTATGAAGTGGAAGATTCACAACGGCCCGTAGGCGATTTTCTCCTCCTAAAAACATGGTAAACACGTACCTATGGCTTTCGAGCCGTATGAGTGAGACCTGCGATTTGCATGTTTTATGTAATTACGCGCGAGAACGCGTCTGTACACGTCTGTCGTCGCCGAAAAGGCGCGCATGTATAATTAAATTGCTTCTCGGAACATTGAAAAGTGTATATAATAACAAATACAGTAATACAATATAATAACACTACAGTAATACAATATAGTAACAATGCAGTAGTAGATAGCTGTCAGCAGAAGCTGTGTTCTTATCAACAGCTTTGTAGGACATAGTTTTTTTTTTATATATGTCATTATTATCATGTCATATATGTCATTTTATATATATCATTATTATATATGTATGTCATTTTATATATGTCATATATATCATTATTGTTAAATGAAAGAAAGCATTTTTAGAATTTTGTTAGTTGTTTGTTTACACACTTTGTTAGATTGCCAAGTACAATAATTCGATGAGTTAAGCGGCAGAGAGGAGACGAGTACCGATCAAGGAAGGAAACGCGAGAACTCGGCGGGGGATTCCATTATGTTTCTGTTGAACTCGAATGCAATTAGAAGCGCGTATCTTTAATTACGCACGTGTAAAGAGGCGCATATGCGGCGGCTCTTGGGAATAAACTTTGGTATTTAAATGGAGAGAAACTCAAATGGATGCCTCAGAGCTTTGTTACATCGCCGCGAATAATCGAAATTCAGCACGGTAGGGACTGTCGTAAAAAACCGCCCCGAGTTACGTGCTTCATCTCGGCCCTCGTAGAATTTTCAAAGTATAATATTATTAGTTTTACTGCACGCCAGCATTGGCGTGTAACGTTTAGCATCACTGCAAGTGCATCGGGACGTTTCGCGTTCTCACGGTATTAAATTATGAAAGTAAAAGTAAATACATCGAAAGTGCTCAGGAAATTTTCCCTATGCTCCTTTTAAATTAAAAATAACGGACACTCGGACACTTTTTATGTTCGTTCGGAGAATAAATAGCGAACAACAACTGTTTTTTTTTTCCCATCAATCCATTAACAATAATCACCTTCGGCTTCGACACCATACCTATAATTATTTGTCTTGACGCTACCTCAGGTAGTTATGCGAGCGAGCAATTTAGGAAAGTGCCGCCTTTGATGATGCTTTTACGTTTAATGGCCGCGTTTTCACAATGACACGTGACGCCTAGCGAGCAAACGCGAGAGACCAGGAGAGACCTTCCAGCCAATCGACAGTGTTTGATCGTTCATTATCAAGGCAACGGTCGGATATGCCGTGTTTTTAAACGAGGGCATCCGGTCTTCGCGCGGAATTTATTCAAGCGGATCGGCACACGTAATCCATCGTGACGGCACGAACAGCCTACGCCCTGGAAAGGCCACGAGCTCCATCCATCGGAAGCGATTTGTGGGTTTGAACTTTCACCCCGATTGCGATCCGTCAAATTGCCGCGGTGGGAGCTTCGATATGACGCGTTCGCATGCGCGTCGCGGAAATTCCGTTTTCGCCGGGGTCGACGCGGGAGGGAGAAGTTATTCAAGTACTGTCAACCATAATTCCCTGTCAACCTGCTGAATCGGTGAAATTAAGTGGATTCCTCGGCGCGCTAAGCATTCTTAAGCGTGCGTAAACAAAGAGAGGAAAAAAGCGCCGGCCGCGGCTGTGTTACACCGAGGACCCGGTACCTCTGACATTTGTAAAGAAAGTTACACCGCACCCTGGGGAAAAACAACGGAACGACACGCCGGGTCAACGACGCGAACGTGGAGAATTATCAAATTATGTATTCATCGCGCAACAAGCCCGCTTTAAATGCCGGCGCTTTTGCGGCAAAAGGGGAAAGTCTGTTAGTCGCTTGTAAACCATCCCGTAATTTACACATAATAAAACGGGGAGCTGTCACGTTTAGCGGCTGCTGCTGCTTGTGACGCGGTGAACAACTGTCCCAGGCCCTACTCTTCCTCTCTCGTTGAAGCTTCTCGCCCGGATCGTTAATTTGACTCGTCGTAGACGTCAAAGAGGCGAGAGAGATAGCGGAGTAGGTACATCCATCGCGCCAGCGTGGCGCGCGGAGGCGTAGGAGTCATTAGAATGTTCATGAGACCTTTTGTTCACTTCGAGTCGCATAAACAACGAATATCCTCCATCGCGTGGCTATAAACTCGCGGAGCGCTGACAATAAAAATGATGGCACGGCGCATACCAACGACTAGTTAACTTTGGGAAACTTTCTAAACCCGTAACAGATATCCTCCCCGTACCACCGCCGCCGCCGCTGCCTCGGTCCAGCGTCTCATTAATCTCCGGGACGTATATACAGACGGGCGGGACGACACCGCCGACTCGCAGGTGTCGTATCTCTTAATAACGGCCTGGATGCTGGAACTGATTGACATCAGTTGCGCGCTTTTCACGCCTGGTTTCACTTTCGAAACACATTCGCGACTCCGAGAATCCGCCCCGCGCGACAGATTTATAGACGCGCGTTGAGTAACGCCCCGCCGCACGTAATTGCAGAAACGCTAATTACTCAGCGAGCGGGGGGGATGAAAAAAAAAGTCGAAAGCCGCATAAATATGTATATATGCACTAGGAAAGAAATCACGTCGCGGGCAGGAAGATGAATGCTAACCGCACCGGATAGATCGATCCCCAACCGGTTGTTAAAGGGATCTCGGAGCCTCATATTTGGCTATCGCGAATCTCTGATTACGGACATTTTCGCGTGGCGAACTCCTGACCCGTCATTTTCCAGCGCGGAGAATACACCGCGAGTTTCACCGCGCCTACAAAACAGCTATAAAATCGCTGAATTGACAACGCAAGCGCGCGGCCGCAGAACGGAGACCTCGGATTTCGCCTGTGATTAATTCAACAATATGAATTATGCGTGTCGTTGGATAAAATTTCGCGCCGTTAAGATTGAAATTATACTTGAGCTATTAAAATGTCGACGAAAGTTCAATAAATTAAGAATCCAGTTCTGTTTCACCAGATATGGACTTTAAGGCAGCGTGGATAGTGCCGTTAACCGAATGTTTAATGAACGAAATTGCCTCGATTAAATGTATAACGATGAACATCAGCGGGCGAAGTTAATTGCTTCGCAGTGATAATCAGGCCGAAACAGTTGAATCCTCAATTATTGTAATTATTTTCCAGACCTCGACATTGCCTACTTTATTCAGATCGTACTGTGCCATTACAGTAACCTGGTTTCAAACAATATAATTAACCCGGAGCGAAGTGGGACCACGGATTCTTGTAAATGCTGTGCATGGCTATACTATAGCATATAATAATAAAATACAAAAAAAATGGCTCATATGGATACATACTCAATGATTGCCCAAAATTAATTTATATTTGGGGATATATCCTAATCAATTTCGATTTCTGTTAACGATTTCAAATCTAACAATCCTATTTCAGCAGAGATGTGAAAAAATGCATGGTTATTATAAGAATTATAAAGTATTAAGTTCTATTCTAATAACTAGAATTTCTATTATACGAACCAGAATATCTGATCACGGCTACAAGATTTTCTGATCGTCCATTTTTAACCAGAATTTTTTTCAAGTGTATAAATACCTAAATGTAATTAATATTGTTCAATACATTTTTTTTTAAATGCAATCGTGTGTCATGAATTTATTTTCGCTTAACAAAATTTACAATTCAAAGTATGTGTCAAATAGAAGATGCGAATAACAATGAGAAATCTGTCGTGTTAATCGAAGAGAAGAGGACGAAGAGTCCGTTTCACGCCGTGCGCGATCGCGGAGTGGGGAAACAGCGTGAGAGAACTCGTCACGTTGATCCGGCTCGCAATAACACTGTTGGCGCGGTGGAAGTCAGAAGATGAGGAAGAAGAAACCGCGAGAGCAGGCGGCACTTTCACTCGGCAGTATGTCGAGGATGCGCAACGCTCGTGAACTTGCTTTTAACTTGGCGCGTACTCTTGCCGCGGCGTGACAGGCATTAAGACCCGCCAGTCAGTTACAGGCTTGCAGGCTCGGCCGGCTTTTGTGCCGGATTACGACGAATCGGTTTGACGCAACATCGCCCGAGCGGCAACACGCCCGGCCGCATTTTTTTCCCACCGTCTAACATCGACGGCGAAACTTATTATGAATGTGTCGAACGCAGGAAAATGCGCGCTAATTACATATGCGTGATACAAAATGTCAGATTATGAGGTTTCCTCACGTTACGGGTAATAGCTCTTCTCACGCCTTCCAGATGCATGCGAGATATTCCTTTTTTTTTTCTAGCTCAGATGAATTCTTCAATTTTTAGGATCAGTTTCTTTAAAAATTTCGATATAACGAAACTTTGATGGTTTATTGTTAAACAATGTAATTTGTGCAATCGACGTATGTTAGAAATTAATATGGAATTAGAATTTCTCAGTGTCGTTAAAACCTTATTATTGACAAATCGGGGACAGATTCCTTTCAGATTCAGAGAACTTTCTGCCTGAATGTTATTGCAATGAATTTGCAAAAGCATTTAACGTTGGAAATTACAATGTTATAATAGATAATAATTCAAAATTTTTAAGGAGCATCTATTACCGATATAATGTTAATTTTATAGAGGTAACTATATGGAAGGTCTAAAGTACGGTTGAATTAAGCATGTTTGTCATTAAATTATCTTGATTGTCGTCATTATATTTCCGACATAATTTTATATTACCTCAAGACCAACTCGGACAAATGACATCTTATAATGGACCGAGGAAAATTGGCTATATGGATCCATGATACCCAAGCTGCCCGAAGTTAATTTAGATCTGGGGATATATCTTAATCAATTTCGATCTCAGTTGACGATTTCACATCCGACAGTCGCGGAGACAATACGTGAAAAAAGAAGACAAGTGGAAAAACGCGCGCGATTTCCTTTCCGCATTCCAAGTTATTTTTCTCAAGAATCACGCAACCGGATCGATAAAATCTGTTTCACTTTTTACTTATATTTCCTCACATCGTAATCGGCTTTTCGCCGTTGGCGCCATGACGTGTACCGGGACATGTTTCTGCCTCCCACATTTCGGACACGCGGGGACACACGCAGAAACGCGGAAATGGAAAGAAACGTGAAAGCGCGTCTCGGCGATGTCTCCAAGTACGTAGCGATTATACAACGAGTCCTTGGCGTTGAGTAACGCACGGGCCTAGCGAGAGAAGATGGGCCGGGGTGTCCGAATGCAATTAAACGATCGCGATGCACCGCCGTATCATATCGCGGCGCTCGGACTCGGAGAAAGTCGAGAGGCCCCACCATAGGACCGAGTGTCCGTCTTCGCCGTACGGAACGGTTTATTTTGGCCCAAGTACAGACACGTATCCAGTTAATCTAAATTGGTCCGAGGTCGATAATTGGCTGAGAATGTCGAGATTGCCGAGATTTCAATCTCTTCATTCTAGAAACTCTACCATTTTCATCATGCCTCGACCGTTAGTCTCTCTCGAGCGATCGCCTCGCAGACAAGGGTGGTCTCGCCGTTCCACGCGTCGGGTATACCTCGTAACATGTAATACCAATAATACCGTACTCGTGATAGACCCAGCCTTTCCGCGTGACCCGACAAAGGAACGGGCTTGGAAAGTTATCGGGAGAATAGAAGCTGCGGTCGGCTCGGTCAATGGATAAAAGTATAGAAAAATCGGAAACATGGGAGCGTCTCCGGGCGAGCGTTTAAACGCAATTGTTGTACGTGACCTTAGGGTTCTGGGAGGAAGGAAGGATCTGTGCCGAACGAAAGGATACCGCGATGGGCCCCGCGACTTTCCACTTTCGACGGCGAAAAATCGCCGATCCAACGGACCGCGAAACTGTACGTTCGCGATTATTAAGGAAACCATTGATGTAACGGCCTGCGGGTACATTTCTGGCGGAGACCCGTCAGATATATCGACACGATCTTACGAAACGTCCGGAACTCTTTCCCATTCAGAGAGGAGGCAGGTGGAATCCTCCGGCTACCGTTACTATTACGTGCGCACCGTACTTGATTTAGAATGCCCCCTTTCCCTCCGGTGCATTTCTAGGCGGTATGGTCGGTCGCCGTTTCGTAAGAACCTGCCTGCCGTGTAATACGTTTTATCCGGCTTATCTCGCCGTCTCAAGAATGGATCGTTGCGTCGCTCGAAAAGTCGGAGGAAAAAAAAAAAGGAAAAGAGGCGAAGAACTTTCTTCCCGCGGCACGAAAAAGATGCCATCTGCTTTCGAGGGTCGTCGAACCCGGCGCGTCTGACACAGAGGCATCCACGCCCATCCCTTCACGTCATCAATCCCTGATATAATTACTTTCTCTCGAAATGCGCGCGCCATCGAAAGGTATCCCGTTCCCGGCTCGACCGTGTATTAAAACCGAGAGATCTCGCAACGATCAGACGAAGGAGCTCCTCGAAGACCCGCTTTTTCCCGCAGACCGTACGTCGCGACGATTAGAAAACCGGAAAAACCGATCGATTCAAGAGAATACAATTGGAGAAAATTATCTTGCGCAAATCCGCGGAATTGAACGCCTTGTACGGTCCATCAAATCGGCTTGATTAGATTGTTTCAAGTCGATTTCCGTTTCACCGCCGCGCCCTGTGCCGATTTCGAATGAACTCTCACGTACGCGCGTACGTGCGTTATCGATCTTTCCCCTGGTCCATTGATCGAACTTATACGAGGAGAGAGCATATATGGCATGCATCTAGACCGCGACGAGCATAATATCTCAATTCGTGAGATTTCACTATCTTTTTCTCATCTCCCTTTCTTTTTTTATATATGTACATATAAGGACACGTATGTACGTAAACACTCTTGCAACGGTGCAGCGATCAATCTCGATCGTTCCAAACTAACGACTTGCATGTTGAACCTCAGTTTCAGCCTGCCCGTGAAACTAATCCTAATGTTAATTAACGCAACACGCGACCGTGCTACATGACAACTGGGTCGTTAGAGACGCATCGCTATCAACGCGCGCTTGCTCGCGTATCTCGCCTTCGCGCGACTCGCGAGCAAGTAGAAATTGATCCATTGGTCCAGCGACTTCACCAGAGCACCTCGATTCATTAATGCGACTGGTAATGAGGCCTTAGTCGGTCGTCATGGTGAACTACCGTAAAGTGGACGCCAACAAGTAAATTGCGGAGACCGCGAGAAGACCGACTTTTTATCCAAATTAGCGACTATAAAATGACTGTATTTAGCTTCTTCGTTTCGAATAAATCTCGAGAGTCGTACCGCTGTGGACCGCCTTGAAAAAACACGGTGGCGAAATGAACGTTTATTAACGTTTGTCACGGATTTTCGCCCGATAAGCGAAAGTCGTTTCCAAAAGCAAAGTGTGATTGGTACTTTAGGCTTTAAAACTTAAAGCCCATTATTTAGACTTTAATGAAAAAAACATTGGCTTTTAAACAAATATATATAATTGAATATTGATTTTTTAATCAATGTTTTTAAAATTTTAAATGTCTTTTTATTAATATGTTAATATACAAAATATTGTTAAACGAAGAATAAAATTTAAGCAACTTTTAAATTAATCTTTATTTCTGAATATATTAAAACGAATAACACAACTATGTAACTATAAATATAAAATTTGTTTCTAAACCAACGTTTTTGTAAATCTAAAATATATCTTTATATTGACATATAAGTGTACAAAATATTGATAAACGGAAAATAGAATTTAAGCAACTTTTAAATTAATCATTACTTCTGAATATGTTAAAGCGAACACACCTATGCAATTATAAATATAATATTTGTTTTAAACCAATGTTTATTAAATCTAAAATAGTTTTACATCGATATATTAGTATACAAAGTACTGGAAAATGGAAAATAGAATTCAGCAACTTTTAAGTTTATCATTATTTCTGATTGTATTAAAGCGTATGACACTGTGCGATAATAAATATAAAATTTGCCCGATGTCATACAATATACCATTCTTTGGATCATATTTCACAATATTGATATTAAATATTGGATTTAATTTGCTTTTACGATAATTGCACGCGGTAGCGAAATTTTTCATTGAGCGAAATCGTTAATATTTAACCGGAAATATTATCTGGCGAAATATTACGGTCGCGCGGGAAATCGGGTGAACCGGACGTACGATTTCATTAAACAGCTATCGAAAACCGTTAAATTAGAAAAGCACGTCCCTTCCGCGCGGATACGATACGTACACTCGCGAATCTGGAAGTCGCGAAACATATGATGGAAGAAGAAAGTGGCCATCGTGAAATGCTCACACCGTGGGTTTCTTCGCAACTAGAAACTCGAGTATCCACTCGAGTATCAATGCGTACGCATTAAGCTAGCACTAGAATTACTCGCGGGAAGGCTGCTATCACCAGGTAATAGCATTTAATTTCGTCATACGTGTGACAGCTTTATTAATTCAACTTGGATTATCGGTTATTTCGCTCAACGAGGAAAAAAAAGAGAAAACGAGAAACGATCGAGCACACGACGTAGCAGTTCCTTTTTTCCTTTTCAAGAAATTTTAACTGAAAACTCGACGAGACCGTCTTGATTACTAACGTAAATTCGATTAAAGTTTTTCCCTAATATGCAATTCTTGCGGTATTATATTCGCGTGCACCACATCGGGTCTTCCTAAACTTCGATCCGATCACTTCGCACTCATCGGGATCGATATTATTCGAGTCACTATCACTTGACACGTAGAATACGTAATCCACCACCGTGAAGAAAAGGGGAAGAAGAGATTAACTGCTTCGAAACGAAGAAATAAAGAAAGAGGGAAGTGAAAGACAAGAGAAAATCAAAGGAAAGCTCATTAAGCGGGAAAGCTGATCAGTGAATGAGTGGTTTCGTACTCACCAAGCGCATGATGCTGTCTGTGCCCACGCTCGTTCAGTACTCGGCTTTTACTCGGGAAGATGATCTCCTGAATAGGTAGGCAGGCAGTGATAGTCCCTGATGCGGCGACGGAGGTGGGGTCACGTACCCCACCGGCGTTAACACACGTATACAATCAGGAGTTACACGTACAGGTGGCAGGTTCACTGTCCAGCGGCTGCGTCTCGCCGCTTTCCGTCGCGGATCGGCTCCTTTGAATATCTTCGCGCTCCCGTGACCCATTTCCATCGCGTTCCCGTGCGCGTTTCACGCGGGGGGAGGGGGGCGAAGTGGAATAAGATTACGTCGGATGTGGATGCACGGATGTGTCACTTGGCTGATATTTAAATACAGATCAGTTCCTTGCACTTGCGTTGTAGACTAACTTCCAATTCTCCCGGCTTAACTTACTTTTTATCTTTTTTTCTTTTAATTCGTAGAATTAAAAAAGTGAGCTAAACCGAGATTAAAATTAATCTATATTGATAGAGATGGACAGAGACGTTGCATCTCTCTAATGTAAATGTAGGGAGAGTGAGAAGATATTGATATAGAAGAAACTTTGATAGTCATCATAGAAATCCATGCATAATATTACACAAAGTATCTAACTCTCTACTGTTAAATTTGAATATTAAATGACAGGTATTCAATTTGAATCATTTTTAATTCTTCATTTCTTTACATTCGCCACTGTTTCTATTCAATGTCGTTAATTAAGACAATGGAGTTCAATAATAATATGTCAACTACATGTTTTATATTAAAATAATAATTTCGATAAGCAAAATATGGAAAATATAATAAAATATTTACTTTTACTTATATCGAGGAGTTTAAATTTAGTCTTTTAATATTTATCAGTACTTGTACTTTTACGTAAGCACGCTTTCAAGTATCATACGCAGGAAATAGGAAAAAATATAAATTACGGAAACATTAAATTTGCTTCCCTTGGACATCTTGAAACTAAAAACTTCATCAAGTTAAAGTTAAAACATTTTATGTATATATATATATATATCTTTTTTTTTACTGCGAGCAAATCTTGTTTGGAGAAAACGCGCCATCCTATCCTAGAAAAATATTATTACTACCCAGTCGACACAGAACATCAGTGACATTACATACATATATCCTATAATTTCGCACTCAACAATGTAAATGTAACGTAATACGTGTTGTTATATGTTTATATTGTTGAGTGCGAAATTATAACATAGATGTTATGTAACGTAGATGCTCTGTGTCTAAAATACGTGTTTTAAAAAGAAGAAATTTTTATGTGCGTAAAACGAAGAACGCTCTGCTTCTCTCTCGCAGCTGATCAATAACATAAACTATAAACTTGTGAAGAATATTGAATGTCGAGCCAAGGAGACATCTACGTCTCCTTGGCTCGACATTCAATATTCTTCACAGGTTTATAGTTTACGTTATCGATCAGCTGCGAGAGAGAGAGGCGGAGCATTCTTGCAATTTTACCCACATAAAAATTTCTTCTTTTCAAAACACGTATTTAGGAAATGAAATATAAATGAGTTACGAGCGTTCGCTGGCGGTTGGCGGTTGGCGGTTGGCGGAACGCTCGTAACTCTTTTTTATATTCCACTTCTCGGAATTAAATTCATTAGGTTAAAAAATTCGGCAAATGTTATCTTCGCGATGAACGACCGCCGTTACGAAGGCGACGAATTAATTATGGTGATGACGCGCGGCGACAGGGTCGATGCGCGTCGATTTACATTCGCATCGAAGCCGAATCGACGAGCCGCGTCGCCTCGCGCGCGACGGCGGTCGGCGACGCGACGACCTTCGCCGCCTTCGCCTTCCGCCGCGGCGAGAAACGCAGAAAGGCGAGAACCATGGCGGCGGTACTATTGGCGAAATTGTGCTTTCGCTGTGTCGTGCGCTTTTCCGACCGAGAGTACATGCGCTGAGGGAGAGAAACCGTCGGGATTGAATAGGAAGAAAAAATGGTACGTGAGAACGTAACTGCCCGTCACTGTCGTCGCCCGGCGGACGAGCAATCGAACGCCGGAGTATCCGACGGCGGCCTAACCTCTGACCGGGCGGGCGATATACCTTTTCCCTGCAATATGTTGCGTCATTTCGTCATAGGTGCCTCTCGGGAATCGAGTCGATCGAACCTGCTTTTTATCAATTTCCTCACCTTCGTGCCAGCACGCGTGATCAGTTTTTAAATCTCGCCACTTTTTTTTTTTTATTTCGCGGAGTGATCCGCTCGTCTTCGGAGAAGCTCATGTTGTATTATTTACAGTCGTCAGATGTATATCGATTACATTTGCTTTTTGCGTCTTTTAAAAGTTTGTTCAATAGTTTACTTAATATTCTTAATTCCGTATAAATCTTGATCTGTTTTATATTAAGACAAATCGAAATTATCCTATTAATTTAGATGTGTTTACATAAGTTATATAAATATATACTAGTCGTGTGTGTGTTCAGAAAACAATTTTTATTATACATATTAATTTAAAAAAATATATGTGTATCATGTTTAATGTATTTAATTGTGTTTAATAAACAATTATGTTGTATATGAAATTTATGTTGTATCAGATTGTCTCTGTTAAATTTGTCATTCTACATTTTATACTAGTATCTAAAATATTTATTGCTTCATAAATTGGCAGAATCACTGCAGTGAATCTAGCAATGACTCGGATGAAGGCGATGATCAAGAGGCGTCTTCTTTGCAAGAAGGATACATTGAGGATACCTTAACGTCTTTCAGGGAACAATGGCAACGCGAGTTGACAATATCACCTAAGCGTGATGCATCAAAGACGTATTCACCGAATCAGCCTAACATTGAGGTCGCAAACGATGAAGCCTCTATCGAGAACAAGGTACAGCAATTATTATCTTGAAGTAGGAAGTTTTGAATATCTGTAACATTTCCATAAGAATTTTGTTTGTTTTATTTGTTTCAGGCAAAGAATTTATTTCTTAAGGGTATTGAACACGAACAAAGCAGAAAATTTTATGAAGCAATTCAGTTTTATAAGCGTGCGGTACAATTGGTTCCTGATATTGAAGTTCGTTTATACGAATCAACGAAAGCAAAAGCAAGAGACAGATTTGATGCTGATGATTGTTTTGATACATTAGACAATGATTTTTCAACTACTAACAACAGCGAAAATCATAATGAGGTTGACGAAGAAGGAACTGATTTATTTTTTAAATTATCTAAAATTGTAAATCGCAATCAATGTGTATGTTTCCCAAAATTTGAGCAAAGTGTAAGGATCTCGTTTTAATATTTATAAAAGTTTAAGGTAGTTGTCGCATAAACTCACTTTTCGTATGAAATGCTTGCTTTTATAATATATATAGAAAGTTATTATTTAATTATTCATACTATTGTGAACACGAGTGACCGTTTTCAAAGGCAGATAATTTCGAATGTAGTACTTTTTGTACGCATTCTCTGTATTCAATCTAAATATTTTTAATTTTAGCATCAAAATGAATCTTGGGATTTAAATAAAAAATTAATAGCATATGGAAGACATGGATATTATAAAAAGTTCAAAATTATTGACAATTTGTTAAAGAGATATACATTAGAAAAAATATTTTCATTCAAATAAAATGGAGGGATTAGTGACAATCTAGCAATAATGCTTGTTGCCATAATTATTGTATTACTTGTTCATTTATACGAATTTGTCTATACTACATATTCACATTTCTCTATATGAAGATCCAAAACAACAAGTTTTTATCAAAAATTATAGGAGAAATAGCATCCTTTTTTATTTTTTAGAATCTTAATTTTTGGATATTGTAACACGATAACTACCTTAAGTGCATGATATATTTTTATCGGATTGTGTTAAAATTCTGACATGTTTTATAATTTAAATTCAATATTTTCTTTATATATTTTAGACAACACATATCTCTGCATTACCTATGGAGATAGTGCTCTACATTCTAAGATGGGTTGTATCATCTGAACTGGATTTTCGATCGTTAGAAATGTTCTCAAGAGTATGTCGTGGATTTTACATATCTGCACGAGATACGGAAATCTGGCGGCTGGCATGCGTCAGGTGAATATCCATAAATATTAGCGTGATTATTAATTGATATGTAAATGGAATTGCTTTCAATAGGGTATGGGGTGTAAATTGTGGTACTTGCGAGCCGAAATACAAGTCATGGAGGGATATGTATTTGCAGCGGCCTAGATTAAGATATAACGGATGTTACATCAATAAAACAAGTTACATACGCGACGGAGAAAATAATTTCCAAGATCGTTTTTACAGACCGTGGCATCTTGTTGAATATTTCCGGTACCTGAGGTATACAGAAATAATATTTCTAATATCTACAAAAATTTTATTTTCTTATTGCAGCCGTACTATGGCATCCAAAGTAAATTTTTGTTCATAACATTCTTTTTGCACTTAGATTTTTTCCCGAAGGAAGAGTTTTAATGTTAACATCGACTGATGAAGCTCAAAGCTGCGTAAATTCCTTACGAAATCGTACACCACGCAACCCATCAGTTCTCGTTGGTCATTTTCGATTACATGATAATTATGTTACACTTGTGTTGAAGAGACAAGAAACTAAGGGAATCAATTTCTATAGAAGGAAGAAAAGAGAACCGGTGCATGACAGTGGCGAACAAACGTTTCATATTGTAAGTAATAAAGATTAAATATATCTCAAATTGAAAACTGTATAAAAATTAGTTAAAATATTTACACATGCTTGTCACCGCAGGAATTCGAGATACAGAATCATCATAGAAGAGTAAACTCGCAACTGAAGTGGATCAGTTACAGTATTTTCACGAAATATAAAAACGGACAAGAAGCGAAGATTTGCCTAAAGGAACCATCTGTAAGGGAATTCAGGGCATCGCCGATTGGCGGCAGATATCCACCTCTTAAATTTAGCAGGGTAAAGAGTTATACTCAGGAGAGCGAAGTCCCGTTATAGTAATAAAAACTAAGTAATGAAAATGGCAACAAAACGTATATGAATCATGAGAGTACAATTGAATTATTCTTACAGAAGAAAAATAAATTAGTCAACGTAGTGAATTCTCGATATGTTACAAAATCGAAAACAAAGATGAATATCTAATTATAATTAAATTATATAATGTGTTTTTCTTTAAAACATATTAAATACATATATATATATTTTTCAAGATATTTTATTTATCTTTTATCACGCATTATATTCTATAACAGTTTCTATTAGTACATTATACAACCTGCAAATCACAACTATTCTTTAAAGATTTAATTTCGTCGATAGTACGTTCAATCACGTGAAAGTATAACTTATTTATAGATCTAATATATAATTATTTAAGCACTAGAGTATATAGTGCCTTACATCATTTCGCAATGAGTTGCATACTTAAAAACAAGTATGTACTAAAAATGTAATTACATGATTTTGTTTATAATTAATTATTGCTCAGCTATAGTTAAGTTGACAAGTGTGTTAATTGAATAAAATTTTATGTAAATTTTTAAAATTATGTATATAATTTTATATAATTATATATAATAAATGGCAAGCACTGAAATTTATGATTTTTATTTATGGAATAAAAATAAATATGTATACTCATGTGTGATACAAAATACAACACGTGTACATCAATTCTTGCGGAACATGCGAAATGTTCGTACTCTGTATTGCTATCAGAGTAATTTGCTTTTGCTACTAGATAATTTTTACACGAAATCGTAAATCTATAGTCGATCTTTACTGTATCAATTAGCTATGTACTTTATAATACGATTTACTCATCTAAATCGAAATTTACATTTCTAATTTTCCTATTTCTGCATTGAAATAGAATTAGCTGATATTTAGAATAATTTTATTATGGATTCAGTATCACCTGAACGACGAATTATCTATAGTGGAATCGAACCAGCATCCACTAATACTTATATTGAAATAATTTCATTCTTGAATGTATTATAAAGCGTAACTGATTTAAAGAGAAATGGACGTTCAGAAATATGTATAGGTATTGTTGAATGACTCTGATAGAAGTCTACACGATCCAAAGATTTATCTTGCTCAAATACAATTTCTTGTTTGTTTTGATCATAAATTTTTATCAATATAATTCGAGAAATAAAATAGTCTCAAAAATCACAAAAAAATATAGTATTTCTCTGAATTCTAAAAAATTAATTTATTCTTGATACAATTAACATTTTTTGTCGATTATTTTAGTAAAATAGCTATAAATTTGAAATAGTCTTCAATCATGTATTCGATCAGAATTTATCAACCATACATCAACGAATGGATTCTTGAATATGAACTCGTGTAGACTGCTGAATATCGGGTTGTTACGTTACAACGATGTACTTTTATTGCTTTCCAGATCATCTTTAATACTTTCCCGCATTATATATTAATAGTACGTACAATTGACTCTTCCAGTAAATATCTAATTTTTTTCAATAGACTTATATATTCTTCAGGTAACCATGTAAAAGAATAAGCGAATTGTAAGGAAAAATAATAAATATTCGTAAAATTCATTTGTAGTACTTGGATTTTTATAGTATGCTTTTTTCTCTTATTAGAAAAGAGATATAGATTTTTTATTCCATTGTTATATTCTTCTATAACAATTTAATTATAAGAAAGAAAATAATGTTATAATGTGAATTATTGAAGAAAACATTTTAAGATCTGCAGAACATCTACGCAATTAATTTTGAAATTTACAATTTAAATGACATATCTTCACTAGTTACAATAAAAGAAAATATATACACTTCTGTTACAAATGTATCAACTTCATTAAAATGGAAAGATGCATAAATGATATTTCTTTCCATGTTTCTCTCTCGAAAGCAGATTTAAAAATAAAATATTTATTCCTTTTAATACATTAGACAAAATAAACTTGCTTCTTTCTCATATCCATCGATTTCCGTCAATTCTACTTTGCGTCTTTATGCAGAAAACCTCCACAAATATCCCATTATTATTAATCATTCGATATGATAAATAACCATATGTACTCGTACTTTGTACTCATGATTGTACCTAAACCGTCCCGTAATGATCACATAAATTAAGTAACTCTGTATTAAACTCTGTTATATATATATAATATATATATAATATGTATATATATATTTTTTTCAATATTCTTAAATTTATCTATTATAGAATTCAGCACTTTCTGGTCTCCAAATGTCGAAGCATTCGACTAATCGCCAGTTGTTATAGGCTCGGTTTATCACAGACTGCAGCAAGCCGTCGCGTTCTTCATGATTCAATCACAATTCTTCGCGACCCAAAGGAAGAGAGCTTGTTTTATTGCACGTAGACGGATCGGACATCCAGGCGAGGTCCTTCAAGGTTGCGGTGTGCATAGAACACACCGCTAAGACGACCATTACATGCATCACGTTATGGGAATTCAGCACTAAATCCAATCTGCCGGGGATCCACTTTTCTGGAACGCGAAGAGCGCCAATGGTTGCACCTATCACAGCTATGAGATCCTGAAAATTATTCCTACGTCAGCATTACTTCTAACGTCATTTGGTATATACGGCTGTCGGCGATCATAATCGAAATGAACCTGTAATATTATATGAATAAGAGCCTCGGGTGATCCGCCACCAATGCCGAAACACCTCAACGTCATGACCAGCATTCTCATTAGGAAAGGAGGGGCAAAACATAAACGCCTTTCCCATGGTGATCCTGCAGTCATTGCCTATGAATTACGTGAACGTTTCAATATATTATCGCAACGAAATGTCGACGAAGCGGACGTGAGAGCTAGAAAATACCTTTAGAAGTCCCCAAATACTAAGGGAGCAATAAATAAAGATGCAGCAATACCAAACGTTGTCGGCGAGGCAATGAACAGCGGCTGCCATCATCGGTATAGCTCCTGAAATAAATCGTACATGAAATAGAGAAGCTATTTCCCGTTGTAAAACTGCTTGTAGGCACTCCTTATTTAAAATCACACTTCTCTCTTTTATTTGAAGCAGGAGTGTCGATCAATAGAACAATTTGTAAGATCCACTTGAAATACGAAGAGAGTCATTTGTAAAATGAAATCTTGCAAATTGTGAGTTCTAGGTCATACATCTGTTCTTTCAGCACGTTCTGAAAGGCTTTCATCTACAAATGTATCACACACCGAAACTCTGGCACATCCATATGCCGATCATGTCGACTTTCAGCAGTGTTCTGTAGACAACTTCGTCGTAGTTTACGTTCATGAAGAGGTGATACAGGAAGGATCCGATCCACGGACTAACGGCGCCGATCAAGTGGCACCAGGACAGAATTCCCACGAGTGTCCCTTTTGTATTCCACGGAAGTAGCTGTGGTACAGTCACCAACATGTATAGGATAGCGAATCCTGTAAGCACACACGCTCGTACCAGCATGCTTTCGGGCCAAGTTTTTTAAGTGAAATTTTTAGTAAAATGCTATATATTGTCAGATTGCGATAATCTTTTACAAATTCTTCATTTCGGCCTTTGAAAAATTCAATAATCATATTTCTAATTAAAAAATGCCAATTATTGTCACATTGAAAAATTGCCACCTTTACAAAGAGTTAACTTTACAACTTTTTAACAAACTTTTTAATTTCAGAGTCACTTTCTACCTTACAAATTGATAATGCTATTACACCGATAATTGAAATTAGAAAAAGTCGACGGACTTCAGGGATTGAACATTATTTAATTTTCTTAAAAAGTCATTTTAAGTGTCATATTAATGAGTTCCTCCACACTACGTGGGTTGCTCTGACCTACTAAGATTTTATTTCACGCACATGTGCGCCGGTCGATATATGAGATTTATATACAGGATGGTCCACCAGAAACAGAACATTCATGAATGGCTTTCCTAGTTCCTCCTTCGAGCGGAGGGAAAAAGATTCGTCAAAGATAATTTGTACAATTTTAAACGGGGAGCGACAGAAATAATTCTTTTTAATTATTTACTATAAAGAGATAAGGCTTTCAGATACGTGCATATATGCGCGCATCACTATTTGTTACGTGTGTAAAAAGCATCGACGCTATTTGTTACGTAATAAACCAGTCACGAACGTTCAGAGCGTGTTTGACTGACATCCGGATCGATTAGAAATTTATCAATGAATCAGCTTTAACAGAGAAGAAACATCACGGGTTCGCTTTCATCGATCGTTCGTTACCCTGCAATGCGTCTTCGTTGAGCGGCAATGTTTTCACGGAAGTTGGCCTTGATTGTATGCACCTTGACTTTAAAGCCCTTAAGGGACTTAATCCACTTTCTCAGTTAATCCGATCACGAGGATGACGAATCCTTTACGTGATATAACCGTGCATTCTTTGGAACATAGTTGACATAAAGAGTAATGAAAGCTACTATTGTACGATTCAATTTCGTTTACGGAGTTTCGTAGCGATTTATTTTATTTTGCAATATATCATCTCTCTCTTTTTCAAATTTAATTAAATCGAACTTACATTTAGATATAGAATTAATAAAAATTCAAGAATTTACTACCAGATTTCTTACTGAATTTTTCAATTACTTTTTTAATTGAGGAAGAAAGTTTCTCCTGGACAAAGAAATTTTGCATGCACTTGATCAATGTCAAACTTGTCGAGAAGTGTCAACAGATAGTGCTCCATTTAAGAGGCGACAATCTTATTGTCGCAGTAAATAATTTTCTCTCATGTTTTTCAGCGTTTATTATTCCAAAGCATTAAATTGCTATTCCCGAGTAAAAAATTCGTGACACTTGGAGAAATAAAAATAACCGTGATTCGCAATGAAAATTTATATTACAATTACAATTGACAAATTCAGAATCTTTCTCGAGATCAGCAGCTTTGACAATCAGTGGCATACAATCTATTAATCGCGCGGACAATCGAAAGGGCCGTCGCTCACTTGAGATCACAGTGGATAGATACATTAAAAAAGAAAGGCGCGATTTAACATGACATAAGAATTATAAAGGATGCAACCACAATGGGGTCCGTGGTCTCACCGTGCGTCAGGATGTTGACGGTCTCGTTGTGGATGTAGAAAAGGCTACCGAGGCACTGGCGGATGGTCATGAGCGGCCTGTATCCGGTGAGGATGTGCGGATTGAATTGTAGATGCTGCGGCATGTCGCTCCATCGTCGCAGCAGCAGGACCTTGGCCGGCGTCTTCTCCGAACGCGACGTCTCGGCACCGCGGCCGTCGCCGTCGCCGCCACCACCACCACCACCACCGCCGGGCATCCTCTCGTCGTCCTGACGCGTCCTTGCGTCCCCGTGCGTGTCGGTGTCCTCCTGGTACGGCGAGCCCGACACCGCCGCCGCATGACGCGGTCGCTCGTCGTCGCGGAACGGCGTCGTGCAACGGCGAACGCGAACGGTGGCCGCTACCTCGGGGAAGAAGAGGGATCGGTCCGGCCAGCGGACGAGAGGTACGGAGGTACGGAGGTACTCGCCTCCGAGAGCCCTCAACGGCGGCGACGTCGCCACTGCACCGTCGTGCGCGCCGCCGGCCGCCGCTGCTACCCCCGTCCGCCCGCACGTCGCACCGGCAGCAGCCGTCATCCGCACGCGATTCGGCCTCTCTGACGGTCCCGTCGCCACGGCAACCGCATCGATCCCATCACCATCGGAGTCGGGCGGTTCGGTGAGGAGGCAACCTCATCGCCGAGCGATCTCGCAGCGTGTCGCAGATGCCAGCTTCTTCTGACTAATTAAATGGCTCGTAACTACTTATCATATTGGATCGGGAACTTCGTTACGTTAGTTCGAATAACGATTCCTGCGGAAATCCTCCGTTTTCCCTTTTCCCCGCTTTTTTTTCCTCTGGTATTTTCTGGTTAATGTTTACAGCTATTTTTAATAATGCAAATACATTACGTGCCGCGTAAAGCATTTTGGGGGAGATTTGCTAACGTTTGGTATTATTTATTTATCGCAGAATATGATTGAATTTTAAACACAGTTGGTTACATTTATCATGTTACAATTAATATATCTATGGAAATGGAATGAAGGACATGAAGGACATCGATATGATTGCGTTTTTGGCAGTATTAGAATTTTAAACGGGGCATGCAGCTGGCATGCAGCCCCCTGAACGTTCCGTAGATCCTCCACGCGTGACCTATTGACACAATTTCGACGGTTGGTTGTTTTTGAGTTAATATACTATGCTGGATATCGTCCTGTCCCCACCGCTGACGTTATACATTATGCAAAATATACATACTATTTCAAGCTTTTATCGACTTGCATCGACGAGCATTTTGCCTCGTCCTTGCAGTTGAATCACATAAAAACTATTGCGCTGAAAATAAAACAAATCGAAGGGAAGAACGACTGTATTCATTGTCAGTAAATTTGTATAAGAAAATACGTCATATTTTGTCTCTCAATAGAGATGATAATCCACCCCAAAGAAGTGAGAAGAGATTTAACAGTTGCCCACAGCTTTCAAAACGTAATACTACATCCCATATAGTAGAAACTTCATTAAAGAAGAAGTGAAACATTAAATATTATATGTACATACGTCATTTTATCCTTATGTAATATTTGCCGTATAAATACTCTTGCAAACGCTCTGTGTTTTTAATAGGTATTGATATCCTGTTGATATCCTAGACAGGAAACTTATATAATAAATGCACAATTATTGTATGTTTCCATTTCACAACATTTCGCAATAATTGTCATAATTGTGATTCTGCAAAACGCATATCTTTTGTAAAAAAAAGAATTTTATAATTATAAATTGTCAATTTTGAAAAAATTATGAAGAAAATTACTTAAAAAATAAATAAATAAATTACTTACTATTACTCGACTAATAATTGTTCAATTTTATGTAACGGTTTTACAATAATTATAAAATTAATTTTTTAAATGTATTCAGTTACTTGCCAAGATGATTCGTTCTAATCTTTTTTACAATTATATAAGAATTTATTTTAGGCAACAATTTTTTAAAGATTGCTGTATATTACAATAATTAAATTTAGAATTAATGATTTAAAAAATTAGATTTACAC